>CAUYRT010104386.1:0-52453 GCA_963574885.1 Lepilemur ruficaudatus | reverse complement strand
TTTTTTGTCATTCAAAAAATAGACATTTAATTAATGATAGGTGGGTGCTAAGGATACTAATGAATAGATCTGTATGAATATTGCTACATGAATATTACAAGTTCTTGGCCTTCTTGACATTTCTAACATCTCTGTTGATTGCGCATCTGTGTAATAGTGTCTTTCATCCTAGGTGTATTTGTAATAAATAAGGCAAACTGAAATAAACAGGCAAACTGAAATCAAAGAATATTTTCACATTATTTTAAATGTTTTAAAATATTTTGATCATTTGCACACAGCTTGCATTTACATGACAATAAACAAGCCTTTTATCAGAGAAGAAACTAGCTGGAACATATGTGTATGGACCACAATATTTAAAAAAATAAAAATTCTCTTTTTTATCTTTTTTTCTCCCCCTCCCCTGTTGAAGGAAGTTTTCCAAATGAAGGGTTTCAGCTAGGTTGTCTCCAGGTGAGTTCTTCTCTGGAAGGCTCTGTTTAGTTGTCAGTGGAGAGCCCCATCCTGCCTCACCTTTAGCTTCCCACACCCACTTTGTCCTCACACACCAGATATGGTCCGTTAAGTTAGGATTTTTGTGAAACAAATCATGTGAGCTAGAAGCACTGATAATTAAAGGAATTTGATGGAGATCCTTTTGAAAACAGAAGAATTATTTTGAAATATGAATATTTCTCCCTCGTTACAGTAACTATTACAATTACCGTCAGTTACTGGGTCTGCTTAAATCAGCCTATATCTGCAAGAAAACAGTTGGGATGGGTGGTAGAATTCAAAGCCACTGTATACTTTTGAAAACATGACCCAACATTATTGCATAGAAACAAACTTACCAAGACCTTTAACAGATGTTATAGCTGACTTACCTGAACATATGAAAAATATTGACCCTTTTATTGGTACCATTTTTTTTATTATGTCCCTATTTCTGTGAAAATTCTAAGCTCCTAGAGAAAGTTAAGCCTTGAAACAGAATCATCAGGTCAACTTATAGACAGGGAAACAAACATTTGTAGGAATCTATAATTGCTGAAAAGCTACATTTGATTTTTAAAAATTGCATTTTAGAACCATGGCAAAAAACAAAACAAAGCCCCCCCCAAAAAAAACCCTGACATTATTTATGTGACATTTTCTAATTACGCTTTCGTTTGTACATTTACATGTTTTCATTTCTACCTAAAGAAGAAAAAGTCTTAATATGCTTTGGTTTAGACATTGAAAATATTCCACCAAGATTCGTAGTACAATGCAATGGCTATAATTTGTAAAATCCAGTAGGAATACGAGGTGATTATATTCGGCTTCAATCTGAAGAATTGTTTTAGCAGGAATTTTATATGCAAGACTAAATGCTGATCAACAGAGCATAATATTGTATTCTGAAGTATGCTAGCAAAAGCAAAATTAATTTTTTCTTCTTTTTTTCCTTCCCCTGAAATCTTCTGCCATAGCGACTGCATTTGCCTCCAGACTTGTCAGACACGGTGAGCCGCTCAAGCAAACAGGATCTGGCAGAATCCGCCAAGCGGCTGGGCCCAGGCTGTGGCATGATGGCCGGAGGCAAGAAGCACCTGGATTTCTAGGGATTCCTCCTTAGTCGTTGCATGCAGAATTATATGACACTCTAATTATGATTGCTAATAGCTTATGTAAATATTTTTCTTAACAATTTGACCCTCCAATCCTTGAAAAACACAGGATTGAAAAATGAGGCCACCATTCTTCATTTTTTAAACCAACTTTTTATACAGAAATAGTACAGCAGAAATACTTTTGTTTTAAAATTTTGCCTGATGGCACATTTGGAGAAAATAATTTTATTTTTAAATAAATGCAAAAAAAGGGTCAAAATCTCCAGATGCATTACAGTGGTCATTACGTGTACTAAGGCACTTAGTATCATGGGTACATGTTAGAGCAAGTAGCATATAAAACATTGTGAAATTCAAGGTTGTATATGAAAATATATTTTCTCTTTATTTCAGAAAAAGTCACTTGCCACCAAAAATGCTAAGGTTTTTTTTTTTTAATGAAAATGTGTTTGCTAATACATAAAATAAATTCGCATTTATGTATACTGTTATTAAATTGATAAGGACAAAATAATATTTGGGGATTTAGATTCTATTAAAGATAATTACTCTGCCATAGTAGTTAATAAATATAAATAACGTGGGTGATAGAAAGAATAGAAAAAAGAAGCTGATGGTCTTCAGTTTAGTAATACTAAACAATTGAAGTCAGCACTATGAAATTATGTCAACAGACGTAACTCAGGATTGAAATTCAAACTGACAGCTACATTAATGTTAGGATACCAGGAGAAAAACATACACTGAAGCTTGGTGAGAGATTTTACAGAACATAGCTCTGAGACAAAGTAGAAAAATGAAACTAACTCGGCTTTCCATTGTATCATGTAAACCTTTTGTTAATTATGGACATTGGTTTGGTATGTAAATTTCTAACCATATAAACATGTTTTGGATGTATAGCATACTGAACCAGTTTTCATATGAAACACCAGATTTTTAAAAGATGATTCCATATTCTCAAAGCTTTTAACAAATAATAGATAAAAAGTCAAAGTTAAAAAGTAACTTGCATATTTAAGTAAAGAGTCTCGATTTTTAAAAAGATATTTAAAAATCCATTGGGAGAAACTGAATTTCCAAAATACTTTTTCAAATATCTTAGAATATTTTGAAGGAGTTATAACTAGCATTTTTAAGCAGTTTGCTTTTAATATACCACAAATTATACTTTATTTGTTCTTGACAACATTGTAGAAAACAAAGACTAGGTTTTTAAAACCGTCTACCCAATATGATGAATGTCAGTCACTTAAAAAAAAAAACCCACTGTAGCATAAACACATACTGTATACAGCTTTTATTCAGAATTAGAATAATTGAATCAATGACAGTGATTTGCCAGGATGTCAAATCTCTCCATCATATCCTGTCACTACCAGTTTATTTTTTGTGATCAAAATCAAAAAGACAACTATTTTGTCACCTGCTATTTCATTAGTACTAAAAATCAGGTTTCTTCTATTTTTTTTAGAATGTCTGGTTTATTTTTTTCTTTTCTTTTAATTCTAAAGACACAAATTCTTCCCCATTTTCTTTTCAAAATAAAGTTTCAGAATTGATCTGTCAGTTAAAATTAAAGGGCTTTTTTATTAAGCAAAGGTGCTTTTAAAATTTAAAGCAACTTCAAAAAAAATCGATGTAGTCCATAGATAATAAATAATGTTGTGCAGATAGATACTCCACAAAAGCTTTGATATGTCCTTTGAAAGCATTATGAACAATCTGAATAAATTCAAATGAATATTTTAGTCAGGTTATTATTTTAATAACTCTAACCTTTTTCTTACCATGTTGTGATTCATTTTATACAAACACACAACTGAACAATTACATAGCATTTGACTCTGAAAAGGAGATGTGAGGTCATCAGATATGTAAATTGCTTGTCAAAATACTTAATAGGTCATTGATTTACTTCCCTGGCTACCATGTCTATAAAATTAACTGCCAATTACTAGTTAATATATGCTTTGCAAATAGATAAATACTATAAAAATTGAATGTGCATATTTGAACCCTTATTTTAAATATAAAAGAAACTTTTCAAACTCAGTAAAAGTGCATTTTGAACAATAAGAGTACCTGGGCTTTCCAAAAATCAGATCCAAGTGCTTTGTTTTTCTGATTCACTGGGCAGGTTTTGTAAAAATAAGCTATTGGAGAGAGATGTATATTTTTGTTTTCCTCTGATAAAATCCCACTCTAAAAACGTGTTTTCCTTCCTTCTGGAAGCACTATTTGTTATCCATTGTGCTAGGAACTTACTACATAAAAATATTGGTCTTCAATAATGGTACTGTAGGTATAGACACTATTGTGATACATTTTGAAATATACACTCTAGTAACAGACTTTTTTCAATTATCAGCTTGACTCAGAGATATAAATGCTTAAAAACATTGCCAAACATAGTATCTGGAATGCCCTTATATCTTTCAAATGTTTCTAGTACATGAATTTCGAAACCCTACAGGGTATTCATTTCTTACACTAGATTTGTTTTTCCTTAACATGAGGTAAATATTTTGACTACTGCAGTCTGCTCAGGTGCTGGGGTTCTAAGACCTTCTGAATTTCTTTTTAGTGGTCATCAGACAATGTCCACTTTTCTCTTTCTTTCTTCCATTTATTCTTTATCTCCACCTCCAGGATCTTTAAATACTAACACTAGACACACACATATATGCATACAAAAGGAGAATGGGGGGACCCCTATTCATTTGTTTAAGCTCATTGTTAATGTCATTTCTACGACATCATGTTACTGCTTTCCAAAGATAGTCACCATCAATAGTATCAAAATTAAATAATACTAACCCTAAGTACTTACACCTTGAACTTTAAAACTGAGCAGTTAAGTCATTCGGGACCAAGGCCAAAATAGCGGAGGTTTAGTCTTGAGAAACAGAAAAGAGAAGAATGTATGTTGGGCCTTGGGAAATCAAACAGACAGAGAAGAAAAGCCTTTTCTTTTTTTTAAATCTTATTAATAAAGGCCAGAGCAAAAAAAAAATGAGCAGAAGAATATAGACAGAATCCTAAAATGACAAACATTCATAAAACAAAGCTGAATCTTAAAATAATACTGTGTAAATGAATCTTAGGAAATCTAGTTATGATAAAAATTAGGAGGAAATGGTTATGTGAGCCACATCAAGAAGCCAGTTATTTACCATTTAAGAATTCAGAAGCACAGCTTTGGGGGGAAAATATTCTGGAAATTTGTTGCAGTAAAAAGCATTTTTTCCTTAGAGTAGTTTGAATGTTTATTACTTAAACATTCAGCTCTAATTCTGTTCACCTGGTTTCCCTAAGTCAGTCAAATCTGGAGAATAATTTTAGGCTGTTAGTCCTGTGTTTCTACTGAGGACCGCACAAACAGATACTGTCCATCCTGGAAGATGGCATCGAAATATCCCTGCAGATTTCCCATTGATAAATATATAAATACACCTATCAGTACATAAATAAAAATAAATTATTTCAACAATGAGTAAAAAGCCAACTCCCAGGCACTGCTACCACACCGTGCCTGCCATGCAGTCCCCAAGAGAGCGCCTGGAGCTCTGTTCAGAAGGACAGCTCATGTCCCTAGGGTGCGGGCAGAAGGCAAGGCAGCCGTTCCTGTCCTGCTGGACCAGAGGGCTTCTGCAGCTGAGCAGCCGCTTCTCCAGACTAAACCAGGCTATGCCACTCGGCCCTGGCAATCCTGACCCTCAGAGGACACGTATACGTGCCCAAGTGCACACGTACAGGCCCTCAGCTCTCACAACACTCCCCTTCTCCCGTTCCCAGCTCTTGCACCTAGCATGCCACACCCAGGTCTCCAAAGTTTCTGCTCTCTACACGACAGAGCTGTGGTCCAGGGTTGGCTGCCTGACCCAGGCCAAAATCATAGCCATTTGGAAACTGTCCCTTCTGGCGGGGAAGACGCAAGCCAGCCAGCAGCTGCAGCACACACTCCCACATAGCCCTTCCCTGACAGTTTCCTCAGTACAGGTCCCTCAGGGAATGTACACTGCAAATGTCGGGAGGTAGAAATGTCTGCACAGGCAGTTGTACCACCAGTGTATGGTGTGCACACTCCCCTGCAGAGGTGTGCCACTGGGCAGTGCAGACTGACATTGACTAAAACTACACGCACATGTACAAAAACTGCAGTCAACTTAGCAAGATGTCTCTGAACGTGCAGCAACTCTGGTGGAATAAAATTATTGATATATTGAATGCCACAGCGATAAATCTCAATTACCTTTCACAAGTAATTCCTTAACTAAAAAAAAAAAACACAGTAGATGTTGAACTAGAAGATTATGTTTAAACGCTCCAATTAATTTCTATATTTCTGATCATTTGCCTTCGGAGATTAAAAAGTAAACAAGCAGGGTCCAATTCAGTGGAAGTGTGTCTTTGTCCCCAGAGGTTTCTGCATGTGCAAGCATTTTAATCCAGACTGCCAGAACCCCCAGGCTTTTTACTTTTAGTTTGCAGAAGAAAACTTATCTATATTGACTTATATGTTGCACAGAACAGATGAATAAAAGTCTCAGACAGGCCTTTTTTTTACCCAACAAAGGCTTATTTTTTTTCCATCCTTTGCTTGGGCTCAAGCACTCCTGCCCTGCGTGCCGCCACTTTAAACATGATCAGATCTGTGCTTCATTGCAAATAACAACTGACCAACAATGGGCCCTGCTTCATAGATTTGGGAATGTTTGGCTTAAGCTGCCAATGACTGAAGGCCTTTAACTCCCACCGGCCAGTCACAGTCCGCTTTGTTGTTGTCTGTTGATGTGTCTGTGCTCATTATTCCTTGACATGCAACATCCCCCCTTCCACCCTCCAACCATCCACAACCGCACAGAAAGCAAGATTCAAATGGGAACAGCTGTAGTGGTTCAATGGGAAATGATGCCTCTTGTGCAAAGGGGAGGGAGACAGAACAGGGAGAGGGCCTATTTGAGAAAGGCAACAGCTTTCAGGGAGTCTCGTTTAAGAAATCTACTTTTGAATATACTTCAGTGAAATCATTGTTGAAATAGGCTGACAATGGAAATCTGCCCAGATTGAAAATGCCAGCCCTAATTCAAAAAACAATTCCTAGTTAATAGCTTGTTGCATTTTTAAATTATTTCTGGACTTTGAGCTTTTGAATTAAATGGCTAACTGGGAAATGTTACCATTTTGTATATATGTTGTGCGTATAAATGGGCACAGATCTGCGCAGAGTTTTAAGTGGATTTTTTTCCTAACACATTTTTAATTTATGATATCTGTAAGAATTATTTCCTTAAAGATCATCAGGATGTAAAACAGAGTATTATGAAAGTAACCGTTGGTTTAGAATGTTAATCTAACATGGAAACAAAATTTGTAACGCCACACTATAAGGTTAAAAAGAAAATAGTATAATAAAGGAAATACAAAGGCTTTGGCATGGTTTTTACAATCAACAATGGTTAATTTTGATATGTAGTTGTGAACAACTTCAAAACACTTAAGTTTAAAACTCTTGCAAGCACTTTTAATTGATTAGGAATGAATTCTAGATGCACAAAATGATTGGACTGTGAACAGTAATACAACTATATCTAAGAACAATTAACTTTTGCTGGCCAAAAAAGAAACGTATGATTGCATGAAAATGTGTATAAAACATCTATAGAGTATTCTTGTCAAATATAAATGAAATTAACTTTATTATAGAAATCATTCTGAGGATTTCTAGGGAAGACAAATACTTACATTTTGACATAAAACAAATTGGATTATATCGAAGACACACTCTACCTTTTAGCTATCAACTTTTTTCTTCCTTGAATTTATATCTTACCCTTTTTTGCACATAAACTTCATCTGTTAACAACCTTTGGAACACCAACAGATATTCCTTACATAAATCTAGTGCATGTTGTTCCAGGTTTAATTATATGCAAAGGAATGACACAAACTTGGAACATCAGTCCATAAAATGAACAGATGGGTAGAAGTATTCGATATATCTTGATAAAATTCTTAAATTCATGGCAAAGCTTGTTGATCATGGTTTCCTTTTTTTAAAAAAACAACTTCATGACCAACACAGATCAAACATCCATCCAGTCTACGTTGTTCTTTTTTCATTATAACATACAAATGCCCATTTACAAATAATACACCAAAATGAATAAAAGTTTGGATACCAAAATGAAGATTTGTTCCAACTGATACCGTGCCTTCTGTATACAAAGGTCCTTGTGTCAAGTCCATTCCCCAGTGGTAAAATACAGGACACCGTTGTAGGACTGAAGTGCTTCTAACAGCCATTTTCTCTCTTTCCTGAACGCCCAACTGTTGTGTCCACATAGTCACTGACTGAATTAACACAATATTTCCTTTTTTTTTTTTTTACTGTAATCTTGGCCAATATTGAGACATATCAGGTTCACTTCCGGGAACTTGAACTGGAACTGACACACCAGGGGAAATGAGTCCTAGAAGTGGATGAAAGAAATAGCCATGTAGATATTCCCTTCAAGAGACAGGCATGGAGTATGAATTTATAGGTTTTGAAAAGCCTCTAATACTTTCTAACATTTTTTACTGTGTTAAAAGATGTTTCAACTGTTACCAAAAAAAAGTAGCTTCAGAAACTAGATAAGTTTATGCATACCTATTAATTCCAAGTCCCCCACCCAAGATAAAAGGAAAAAAAAATCTTGAGTTGTTTGAATGTTTGGAACTTCAGCAATAAAACTGTCTCTGGAAAACCACTGTGGTACTTCTTCAGTTGCAGAGAAAGGCATATAGGAGCTAGGAGGGTGAGAAGTCTTTGAACAAGCACCCACCACACCGCTCAGCGAGCCCTGACTGTTGAGGTTTGGCTAACAGTCTGCCCTCAGAAGACAGTCTCAGGCCCTGTCTTCATGCACAACTTTTGTGACCAAATTCAGAAAACACAACTTTGTGTTTTGTCTGTATGGTGTCCAATTACTAACTAGTTTAACTGAATTTCCCTTTTCAATCAGTTTTTCCCAGAGATAAAGGCAGCAAAGAGTTAAACACACCCTCACACCAGGCCGAGAGGTTCTTTTTGGGTAAACTTTGAGCGAAGGGAGATCACCTGGCAAAAGAAGTTGTGAAGGCCACCCCCGTGCAGCCTGCGGAGCAGTGGCTCACCTGTTGAAGTGGTGCCCGAGGTGCCCATTGGCTGACTGTTCATGTGTGTCTGCATATGGGGGGGCGTGTAGGTATCGTAACTCCGCCCATTCACCGAGGGGCTGGTGGGCAGCATGCAGGAGTACGAGGAGGTCTGGCTGGGGACTGGGGGCTGCAAGGAGAATGGTAAACCTGTGGTTACTGAGAAACACGTCACCCAGCCCTATCCCCAAGGCTCCCTTCTCCCCAGGAACTCTGCCAACAAGTCTGATCATTAAGGATTCCTTCATGTAAAGTATTAGAATTCCATATGATAAATCGGTGATCTTACGATCTGGCTTCCAACTAGTCCTTCCACTGGCCACAGCTAGAGTAAAGTCGTCTGTACATGAAACTTCTAAAGCATTGTGAATTCAGATGACAGTTGGCACTGTTCATAAATTAATAGGATTTTTGTCCATTTTCATCTCTAACCTCTACTGGCATCTTTAGAGAAGCTGTAGCAGAAGGATCTCCATTAAAACACGTCCCCTCTCCCTGCAAATCTGAATCTATTTGGGAACCCTGTGGCCCCCAAATCCCATATCTCAAGCTTTAGGGCAGAGAGCAGTGGGAGGAGCTCTCAGTAAAGTGTGGCTTAGGGACCTTGGGAACCTTTCACAGCTGGACTCCTGGGATTAAAGATTCTTTGAAGAGGCAGATCCATAATGATCTCAGGTTAAAATGGTCAGAAGTATCAGCAAATATAACCCAATCCCATCCTGAGAATTAACTGTGACTTCCTAACAGAACCAAAAATCCAGATTGGATTTTAACCATAAAATTGTGTTGCTACACTCTACATGTTCAGACTGGTAGTGTTGAGGAGATAAACCTTTCTCCTAACTAACTAAGAAATATGCAGAGCTGGGACAAAACCTCTCATGAGCTCTCACGGAGCAATGCCAGGGCTGCAAACTTGGGATGAATTCACAGGCGCATAAAGTTGGGAACAGGAAGACAACAGACAGTGTACTACTCTGCTCTGCAAACGGGAGAAATGTTTAACATTTCAAGATCCACATTCTCAGAAAGGGTGACGCATCAGAGAAGGTTCAGAGGAAGACATTCACCCTTTATAAAAAGGTTGTGAAGATTTTGGTCAACAGAATGAACGGATGGACAGAGACTGGCCCACCCACACCAAAATTCATCGAGTACTTCGAACAGTAAAATCATTTTCATTGTCTTTATGCTTTATGAATGCATCTACTTTTGAATTATATAAATTGTGTAATTTTTAAAAGTCAGTGTTTACCCCTACACCACTCTGCATATGGAAACAATGCTAATATATGGTAACAACACATTTTGTTATCCTCACGGAAACTTGGATATTGCCACAATATATAAAACTGAACAAGACACTCTGTGGCCTTATTAAAGTCAGATGATGACTGCCAACATCAAGTTCAAAGAGGCAAACAAGCCCTGAGGGCCTTGTCAGAATTTCAGCTTGCATTTGTTTCTAATTCCTACAATCACTTCCTCTGGGCAAACTGACTTCTGGAAAATTCCAAGACGGTTATAGCAACACCAACTAATGGGCTGTTAATCCCTTAATTTACATCAATTGCACTATCGCCAGTAATATCCAGATGCAATAAAAATAAACATGTAAATAATTCCTCTGAACTTGCTTATCTAGCTGCTCCTATGTTAGTCTGAAGACCGTGAAACACTCATTTTGCTGTTATTTGGATTCGAAATCCAGCAAAAGATGTTCAGTGGAGAATAAACAATCTGTGTAACCCCAGAACTGCTTCCAGCAGAGGCACATGCTGGCCGATCTCACACCGTCCGACATCTCTAATTGTTGCACAAACAGGAGTCCCAGGAAAACCAAGGCAGAAGGCCCATCAGAAGATGGATTTTTTTCCCCATCAAGAATTCATCCACTAACAAGGTCTAGTGCAGACCACCTGCATTACACAACCGACATCATAAATGGTGAACCTAGTACAGAGCCTCGCAATGCATTTGGGACAGAATTAAAAGGAGGGGCAGGTTATTATATCGAGTGAATAACATCAGGCTTCCCAGGCAGGTAGGAGGGCCACAAACTCATCACACAATTCACAGCAGAGACACACTACATTTCCAGCAAATACCTTATATACCTTTTTTTATTGTAAGACGTAGAAAGAAAACTAGCTTTCCCACTAGAGAAAGGATATCTCACTATGTAAAAATTCCATTTCTGATCCTTTTTTTCTTCCTCACTAGTTTATCACACATACCCTAAATAATGCCCCAAATGCACAGATTATATATTTTATTAATATGAACATATTAATATAAATCCAAATTTAAAAATACTAGCCTCTTACTATCTCACAGTGTGCCAGCATTATTTCCACTTTCTGGTACAAGTTTCACTGCTACTCAAAACATGCCCCAGTACCACCCAACATTGTCAAGCTACCATTATGATAAAAGGCAGATTAACCTGACTGAAGGGCATCAGTTTTGTTTTGTTTTGTTTTTAAGGGCATGAATCAATGAGTCAATCAATTAAAAGAGATTGCCTTGACTGTCTCAGACTTGACTGGTCAGGCTAATCACTGGAATGCGAAAGCCTCCCAAGGGTGCAGACACAGCCAACGAGGTCTGCAGACCCCGACCTATTCCTCACTTCTTCTCGGGGGCACCAGTTCTGCAGGGCAGCCGCCAGCCTCACTTACTTGCATAGGCAGGTTATTGGCCATGGTGAAGCTGGGCATGGGCGGCAGAGCGCTGTATGTGTTTGTGAGGGCTGTGTCTGTTCGGCCCAACATGGAGCCAGATGTGAAGGAGGAAACTGCAGAGAGAGGAATGACAGGTAGTCATGGTGAGAGTCAGAGCCCAGAGCAAGCAGATTTAAACACGCTTATTAGCAGCATTAGGATTTCAAATTACCAGGTGTGGTGGGTTGTGGGATTGGTTGGTAGACACTGGTGCTGAAACTACTGCTGATAGGAATATGACTAGGTGTGTTGCTGGCCTGTCTTCTCTGATTCCTCAGTTTTTCTTCTCTTCTCCATTTGGCCCTTCGATTAGAAAACCATACCTAGGGAGCAGACAGAACAGGTTAACCCTGTGCCGACCCCAAGCCCAAGTCCACCCGGCACCTCCATCGCCGCCCTCCCCACCTCCATGGCAGTAGATTGAAACTGTTTCTATTTATATAAATAAATGGTGCCCCTTAGAAACAGGATTGTCTCTAGGAAAGGCAAATGGTATGAACTACAAAGCGTGAAACCACACAGTCCCTGGGTACCTGTATTCTTGCTTCAGGTAGATCTATTTTGGCTGCTAGTCTTTCTCGGGCAAACACATCTGGATAATGGGTTCTCTCAAACTCTGAAAGAGTAAGTTTATTTTCTATGTTGTGCCAGAACTACACAAAATATGTTGACCAAGCCCTGGATCAGGCTGCTTCCCACCTCTCCACTCCCATCACCTCCAGCCAATTCCCCTTAAAATCCTTTGGCTATTAGTGTTGACTGTACTTGGAAGAACTTTCCCACCAGAACCAAGTTAAATTTTCTTCGGAATGATATTCAATGACCCTTCAGTGGCCTGAAATAGCCAAATCATCATTTTTTCTTTATAAGTTAGACTTCTAGTCTTTGAATTACTGGTACATGAAAAGAAGAAAGAAGACACACACACACACACACACACACACACACACACACACTCTGAAAAGATGCCCAGAGAAAATAAAAAGACAGAAAGAAAAAAGAAACCTTTTCAGTCCTCTATGCAAAGGGCCCTGGCTAAATTTAGCTCTTTGTACTGAAGATGTGGCATTTACTTTGATTTACTGCTTCTCTACTTTGAAAAAGTCTATCACCTTTCTCCAGGGCCTCAATTTGCTCTTGGGTAAAGGATGTTCTATTTCTTTGCAGCTTCCGCTTCAGCTGAAGTCGCATTTGAGCCTCATCTGAATCTTCTCCGTTGGAGCTGATAGAGTTGGTATTCTCTCCCCCTCCTTCCTGTTGCTGGCAGCCATCTGGAACAAAAAGAATAGGACGGTAAGAGAAATTTGGAATACCTTGGAGCCTCCAAAAGGGACGTGGCATAGTCTTAAGCTCCAAGAGCAATATATTCTGACAGTCTCACCAAAACATGCCCAAGGTAACTAAGTATCGGCCTTCTTTCAATAAAAGACATTCGAGACATTAGTTACCTGGCCAACATTTTATTTCTCTCTGTTTTTATCAAGATGAGTCTTTACGGTCCACACAGAGTTGCATTTCTTTGAATGACAAAACAAGCACTGAAGTTTCCAATTAAAATGATCTTCTATTAGTAACCCCGATGCCCCAAATGCCTCACTCAGTTCCCTTTCCCTACAGAATGTGTTTACCTATGGCTGTGTTGGGAAAATAGAAGAGTGATGTTCAAGATTTCAGTTGATCTATAATCAGTAATTCCTATCTAATCAATTAGATGTTGATAGGTTTGTAGAAAATGCTATTAAGAAACCAAACCAAGCTTGTAATCTTTAAAAAAAAATATTTATCTAGTTTTTATTTGAATTCTGCACAGTCAATTTCATTTTAAAGGTTGTGAATTTAGAAGTGCTCGCATTGTTCTGCAGTTTTATTCAACTATTGTATGAGTGCGCTTCGCCTTGACACCTATTACGAGCACAGCTGTAATTATATCATCACCAAGAACAGGCTATAATTGCTGAAAATGGAATTTTATATTTAGATAAAAGGACTGTCCATTCTTTGTAATGTGTTGCACCAGAGAAAAGTAAGATTTCTTTTAAATTTTTAACGTGTAATTTTAAAAAAGAAATAGTAGAGAGTTCACTAACTAGCTAAATATGCTATGCTGCAGCTGAATCCTTGGCATATCATTTAAGTGGTACATTTTTAATTAGGGCATTTCCACCACTTTTAATGTAATTTCTATCATTAAACAGGGGAAAGTTTTATTGTTTTCCTTTGCGGCTTGGAGGGTGAGCTGTGCACTTGGGCTAGCTTTCTCTCGCCTTGCACCTTGCCTGTGAAGCCAAATCCTGTCTGAAGGGAAGGACTCAGGCCCCGGCTGGGCCTCCAGGGCCACTGCAGGCTGGGTCTTGGGTCTTGGGTCTTGAGGCCCCCAAGGGATATCAACAGGGCTGTCCCCACTCCCTATTCTGGAAACTTGGCCAGTTGGCAGGGGAGGAGCCACTAGGAGTGCCTTGGTGGGAATCGACTTGGCCAGGAATATCATTTATAACCAGGAGACAATAGGCAGCGCCTTCAAAGAGTTCAGGGAATTGTGACAGGATCTAGTGGGATCTTTTCAGGAACTTTGAAATGTTTTAAAACCCCAACTTTCTCCCCCATTTAAACAGGCGGATTCATCGGCACTGGCCACCATATGGGCCCTTGGAGATCTATTGAGATGACCACCAACACTTGAATAGCGAGGGGCTGCTTTTCAGCGCCGCACAATGCCCTGCGAGTAAGGGAAACTATTAAACTCCTGGGGCAGGAGCGTTGGCAAACTTTCGTGGGCAGAATTTTGAGGCTACAATGAGTGCGGACAACAAAAGGATTCTCTGGAGGCGTGCAGCGGGCCACATTGTGTTACAAGAAGCCCAGTCAACAGACTTTTCAGTGAAGTGTGTTAACCCCTCTGCTCCGCTATCATTAATCACTGTCCGAAGAGCGGGCGCCTCGGTGCTATTTAGGGCGCTTGGCTGGGGGGCTGGAGGGTGGATGGGGGGCCAGGGTAGGGGGCGGGGGGAGGCAGGGAGGGTGGATGGGGACCAGGCTGGGTGTGTTTGTGGGGGATGGGAGGAGGTAGGATGGAGACCTGGGTTGGGGGTGGGGGAGGGAAACGGGGGAGTGATGAGGGGAGGGAGAAAGGAAACTCAAAAGAGACAGACGCCAGAAAGGTATAAGAAGAAAGGACAGAAAAGAATGAGGAGACAAGAAGGTCGAACAAGAGCGGGAGAGAGAGGAAGAGGAGGACAAGGGGGAGAGAGAGCATTAGTAAATAAGCAAGCTGTGGCTCTATTTTGGGTCGTCCCGCACTACATCAGAGGGGAGGGCTACTTAGCGGAGGGAGACACGCTTGCTCACGTGTGCAGGCACAAGTGTCTGTGCTAATTTACTGTCCAAGTTTCTGGGTGACTTCTCAAAGTGTTTTTGCTCCCTTCCTTATTTTTGGGTTTGGTGAACCAGGAAGACTAGAAATAACCCTTTTTGTGCCTACTAGAAAGGCAGATCAGTTATGGCTTTTTGAAAATACAAAATCTGCGCACACTGGGAATTTCGGGTGGGGGTGCTAAGGAGGACACAGTCCCTATCTCCCCAATGGTCACTCATACCCCCACCTTCCAGGAGGCCCCACCCTAGTCCCTTTTCTGGCTCATTCGATCTTGCCAATGAGACAAAGCTGCCTGAGTCTCCCTCAGAAGACCCTACAGATAGCATTCTCTGCTCTCCTTTGCCTCTTTGACATTTTCCAAATTTTAAAAACATGGAGATTCGTAATCATATTTCTCTCTCTGTCTCTCTCACACACACACAAACACACATGCACACACAAACACACATGCACACACACGGAGTCTTACATGCGAATGCTATAGTCACCCAGGGCTGGCATTTAAGGGGAGAAAAGTCAATAGGGAAAGGGGAGCTAGATTTTAAATCTTTAAGGAAAAAAAAAAGTGGAATTAGCAGCAAGAAGAAACCCGTGGCTGCAGGATCCCTCCACAACCCTGCAAAGCAAGCGTGCACCATTGAAAATTTGCTTGCTATTTTAAAAGTAGAAACTGTTTGCAACCAGAAGGTGACCGGTGACCAAGTGGTCACTCTCAGATTGAGCGCCTTTTTTCCCCCCATTTAATGGCTTTACTCTTAAAGCTTTTAACAAAATAAAACCAGAAGTTGGATCTCAAATTCCCCACATGATAAACCTAAGTGGTAGACAATTAAGATATCGTCTTTAAAAGGCGCCCCCTCAGAGTCGCGCAAAGAAGCGGCGTTCAATGGGTGCCGTCCACCTTCCAGCCTAATCCGTGAGAAGGCGAGTGAAAGCGCCTCCCATTATCCCAGCCCCAGGACCATCTGACGCTGGGGATAGGATTTGTTTCCTGGAAGAAGGAGAAGAGAAAGAGAGAGAGAAAAAAAAAAGACGCTGGGAAATAAAATCATTCCTTAGTTTCTTAGTGTCTTAATCAGTGAGGCGGAAAACAAGCAAGAAAAGATAGCAACCCGGTTGCGGCACCTTTTCAGCTCTGGAGCGCGGATCAAAACATTGTAGCATCTGTTGAAAGAGAGACTGACTAAATCCTATAGAGGGCCTGGGTATTATGGGGGGTGGGGGTGGGGTGAGGGGAGGAGATAAGAAAAAGTGTCTCTGTGATCCCTAAAACCACCAAATCGCTAGAGAATTGGGGCTGGATAGAGTTGTCTCCTGTTGTTGTCAGCCCACGTCGTCACGATTTTATTCACTGCCGCATGGCGTTGATCAGATGGAAACCATATTTGTCTCCCTCTGAGACCTAACCTCGCCTTATGCTTTTGGAGTAATGGACTCTTTAAAACCCAAGAACGGCTTCCCGAGCCGGGAAAGGGCGCCAGGGAGGGAGGGGAACCCTCTTAGCGCCAAAAGGCCTGAGGATTCCCCAGGATCATGAGTGGAAGCTCGCCTCCAGCGCCCCGAGTGAACCAGCGTGACACGCGTCCTCACCACGCAGCTGGGGCGACGGGTCTTGCGCCTGGGGGAGGATGCACAAGAACAGGGATTTTGGAGGGGGAAATTGGCAGTTGAACCAGAATTTTCTAGCAACTAGGCCCGTTAAAGTTAAAAGCTCCTGAACTAGCGCCACCTCCGGCCTCTACCATCATCACCAAGAGCTTAGCAGGTTAGACTCTCGCTTCCTGTCCTCATTCATGCTGCCAGGGACGAAAATTTGCCCTAATCGGGCGCCACCTCTGGTGGAAGCTGCTGCCCTCCTCTTCTGTCTCGGCGCCAGGAAGCGGGAGGGCATATCCACCCCCTGCGCCCCAAGCAAATATGAGCCCTCTACCCGGGAGGCCTGGGGTTGAAGGCTCTGGGCTAAGTGCCCCCATCCTCCAGGCCTGGGCCACTAGGTCCCGTGTCCCTCCCCAAGACTTCTTGGACCAAGTGGGCCAGACCCTCGGCAGGGGAGGAGGGGTCACCAGGACTTGAGATTGCTGGGGGTGGAGGGTGGACGCTCTCATGAGCGCGAGTGCGAAGTTCGGGAGTCATTTGGGTGTGTCCAGTGTGTGCACGTGGGAATCCTACAGTTTCAAAGGTCAGGCAGCGTTGGGGTTGTCTACACTCAGCTGGGTCAATCGCTAATCCCACCAGAAGCTGGAGTCGGCCTGGGCCTGGGCACCCGCTGCGCTCCCAGAGGCCGTGGGGTTCAGGCCCTCGCGGGCGGGGTCGCCCAGGGGAGCCCGGCCCCGCTCGTCAGGAGGCCTCGGCCGGCCGAGTGGCCGCGCTGGGAAACGAGAAGCGAGCGCTTTGCTCCCTATCTTCCCAGTGTCCGTCCTATATTGTTTTCTGCTCTTAAAACTGACATGTCTAATTGGCAATTGGTGCCGAATCGTGTCCAGAGGTCTCTTGTGGAACATTTCTACAGCTGTCTCCTTCAACTAGACGCTTATTCATGTCGCCTTAATGAGAAACAAAACGTTCTCTAATGAGCAATTACAGAGCGACAGGATTGTTCCCATAACAAATTCTTGCGAGTGACAGAAGCATCCTTTGTACCAGATATTTCGCATACTGTTACCGATTTTCCCTTCCCTAGCCCGACTCCATGGAGGCGCCGGGCATCCGGAGCCGGTCCGAGAGCGCGCGGACGCCCGGCAGCCTCCTCTCAGTCCCCGCGGCCGCCCCCGGCCCGGAGCCCCCAGGCTCCGTTGTGCTCCTGGGAGTGAGACGCCACGTCCCATTATCCTGCATATTATCTCCTTGTCACGAGGACAACAAATACCGATTAATCTTCAGAGTAAACTGTTTCCTATTCTTGACCAAGCTAGGTCTGTGTGCGTGTGCAGGAGAGAGCCCACTGACCCGATTCCCCATCCGTTCCTCTCCCTCCAACGCTTCGCAGGGAACCTGGGGCATTCCAGGGCAGATCTAGCCTCCCAGCCCCAGAGCCGCTCCCTACACCCCGTCGTCCTGCTCACCGTATCCTCACCCCACCACTTTTACCGAGTCGCCACCCACAGAGAGTGTAGGCTGGGGGCCCGCAGGGGTGGAGGGAGGAGGGGGAGGGGCACGGATGGTGGGGTTGTTTTAGTTGGGGGACCACCACTTCCAATGCTCAAGTCTCCACTCGGCCCAGCATCTCCCTGCTCACCTTCTCTGATGCACCCCACTCATAGTCACATAATTTGTCAATTATGGCAAAAAGCAAAACGATACAATTATGTTTACCTCCCAGTCTGTCAGTGTGTTAACTTGTCACACTTCTACAGCAAGGGGGCTCCCCGTGCATTTTAATGTCAAACTTGAATAGTGCACCACGGGGCTTACTCTTACACATACATACTCCTGCCCACGAAAACACACACACCAGCCATGTTCATAGTACTCTTGTCATGCACAACCCTCACATTGCCAGGCCAACAGATGGTTCAACAACAACACCTACATACAGTGTAAGTTGATGTGTCTCAGGCCCTTGAGTGCAGTCTCCCCTACCACATTCCCCAAGCTCAGAAACCCAGAGGAGGAAAAGTCTAGGGCAGCAGAAGGTAGGCAAGGGGCTGCATATATATGGACAGTGGGAGGATGGCTGCTTGGGTTTTACCTTGCGTAGGTTGCCCTGGCACTGAAGTCCCCGGATACCAACCCGGGCGGGTGCCCCAGCTTCCGGTCTGCCCGTTCAACATCCTTAGTTTATCATACATGCCATCTGCGCCCATCTGTTGCTTTTCGCTAGCCAGGTTGCGAAGAACTCTGTTTATTGATGACACCTGCAAATCAAACCAAAATCAAACTGAATGGTAGCGTCTCCAGAAGACACAGTCACCCATCTCAGCTCATCCACCGCCTTAAAAACCCTCAACACATTAAAAAGCCTGGGACAGTGGGTGGATTACAGATACACTGTGGAAAAAAATGACAGCCACCACTCTGGGCATGGAAATTGAGTTGGGTAGAGAACTGGGAGAAGGGGAGTCCTTCACCGTTGCTCAGTATCTCTGGTGACCTAACTCACATGATTGCTTTGCTTTGTTAAAACACTTCCCGAAAAAAAAAATTTAGAAGTGATTTAGAGCTTTCTTTCATTCTATTTGTTTTATATTAGGGCGGAAATGGGTGTGTGACACCTGAAGGAAGGTTCAGGCAGGTGGATTTGGAGGAAGTTAGAATCTGGTTTTCATTTTCATTTTCCTTCTTGATTCAGGTACCTATCTATCCCCAGGTGCCTCTGCCCTCTGTTTTGCAGCATGCAAATGAAGTGAATGACTTCCCACACTTGACTCCCATTTTCCAGACAGTCAAAAAGGTCAGGACATTGCTCTCAATACTCCCAGGTACAGAGGAGACAAATGTGGAATAGGCAGAGGACAGAGACAGAGCTACACTGGGATAGAGGAGAGTGGGAGGAGGTAGAGAAGAAGGAGGTAAAGAGAGAGCGTGGAGCTTAGGGCAGGAGGGGGCAAATGTTCTCAGTGAACTTACACTTGGTATGTTATCGTTGGTACAGACCCCCTCGGACAGTAATCTGTCTCGGATTTCCCAAGCAAAGATGGACGGGCACTCCCGCTTATACTGGGCTATTTTGCTTACAACTTCTGGAGTCGCTACTCTCGGTTTACTACCACCGATTGCCCTGGGTCTGATGGAGCCAGTCTCGTAATACCTGCCCAGAATCTTACTCACACATCCGTTGGACACCTGCATAGGGGAAGTGGACAGAAAACCACATTATTAATAATTTCAAGACAAAAATAAAATTGTTTAAGTATGCATTAAACAATGACAAGCTTACGTTTTGATTGTCCAGCACTTGGACTTTTGCATCTGCATGGGTCTATAACACAAAAATATACCTTCAATGGTATGAGAACTTACTGTAGAGAGCTTTTTTTCTTAAAATTACATTTGTAGCCCTAAAAACTACAAATATGATACTTTAAAACAATTTGAACTAAAAAACTAAAAGTTTTTTTTTAAAAAAACTGGTTTTTTTAAACACTGCCTGAAGATGCATCAAAACGAAGTCATTAATTTTTTTGTGCTGACCTTGCTTAAAATGGTGTTATGTTTTAAAGAGCAAAGGGGAAAAATAAACTGCAGTTTAACTTCTTTTTCCTTAAAAAAAAATACCCAATTGAGTAACTCTGAGTTAGGGAGGGGTAAATAGCAATTGCCCTTTAAAGTCAATATATATTCTTCATAAACATGAAGAATGCAAACAAATATCTGAAAATCTGAGGTAAGCATGGGATGGGGAAGAGTGGAATGAAATTATGCCAGTTTATATAACTCAGCTCATTACAGTTCATAAACTGTTATCGCAATGAATGTCTTCACCAAATGAAAAGAACGTTTTAAAAAAATCACAATTTTTTTGCTTAAGCAGATGAGTTATCTTATGTAACTGACCCAGGTTGAAAGAAATAGGGAAGGATGGTGGAAGGAGAGGGGAAAGCCGGAAGGCAGGGGAGTGGGGTGGGGACTGGGGACTGAGGACTGGAGTGGGTGAGGGCGGGGGTCCATAATTAGCAGCATTTACAGTAAGAAATGAAGAGAGGGCGTTGAGAGTGGAGGGCCGCGGAGCGGCGAGTGGGGCGGCGCCGGGAGGATCACCTGCAGAATTCGGGAAATGTCGCACGGCCGGGCCCCGCTGTGAGCTAGCTCTACAATCTTCTGCCGGGTGGAGTCCGGCAGTGGCCGCCCGTTGACAAAGACACCACCGAGCTGATTCACTCCGCTGTGACCTGAGGAAAGGGAGAGTAGGAAAGGAGAGGAGAGCAGAGCAGAGTGAGGAGGGAGAAGAGGAAGAGGAAGAGGGAGGGGAAGGAGAAGAGGAAGAAGAAAAAGAGGAGAAAGAGGAGGAAGAAGAGGAAGAGAAGACAACCACAATGCATCCTCAGCCCTCTGCCAACCCAGGCCAACCTCGGCAATCAGGTCCCTGCTATCGATCAAAAAAAAAATGACAACCGGACCACCAGCCATGCGGGGCATCAGGCAGCCCAGCCCCAAACACAGTCATGCTCCTGCCCACTGGACTGCAGAAGCCACAGAGTCAGACACATGCCAACGAACAAGAATCATGTACCTCACTGCCACCATCACCCCGTCAGTGCCCCCAGCCCACTGCCCTCTTCATAAACACTCCAGAACCCACAAAGTGCAAACCGCCGGCTCTAAGAATCTCCTCCCAAAGATCTCCTTGGAGTGTCACCGAAAACTGTGAGTTCCTCAGAACCCACGCTGAATCTCCAAGGTCTCTGCAGTGTTGCAACAGCGATAAGCAAATCCTACAGACCTTAGGTGCTTCCTTGGACGCCAAAATCCAGAGATGTTTGCGTCACAAGCCAAACTCTGGCGAAGGCCTGGCACAAATACCGGGTTTGGTTTAGTCTAGTTTAGTTTTAATAGAAGGGAAAGGAGAGTAGTAGATGAGAACCAGAGCAGCAAATCTGTGGCCAGTGAACCCCAATCCTGGTTTCCGCACCTCCACTGCGGAAATGAGAGTCAGCCCCGGCTCAGCTTCAGCCACGAAGGGGTCTGGCTGCCGAAAGTAAGGCCGAGAGCCGGGGGTCTGCTCTCCCCGGCCACTGCTCGCTTTACTTCCGCCGCTGAACTCCGCCCTCCCCTCAGACAAGGACAGATATTAGCAAAAATCAAAAACAGAAAAGAAAAAGAGAAGACCACATTATATCGTCGCGTCCCTCCTTTATCTTTATATCTCACAACCTCATCCCATTGTCCAATCTTAGAGAACAGGGAGAGGGAGTTAGCACCTCTCTGTAGCCCCCTCCCCAAAAACCACAGGCACACAAATAAAGCCAATCGCCAATTTCCACTTCCTTAAAAATCTCCAACCTGCAGCCCCGACTCTAGAGAGCAGCCCTCCCTGGAGAAGACGTGGCTCCCTGCTCGGCTCTTCTCTCCTCTCCTCTCCTCTCTTCTCCTTGGAGCCTCCTGATAAATTGACTCCAGGAGCCTGAGCTTCTTAGCAATAAATAAGCTCCAAATATAGAAGAGGGGGGAAAATATGATGAGCCTCTCTGACATTTGTCTTTAAAATAAAACTAGCTGCACGTCAAGTTTGAGCTTAATTTCTGGAAATAGGCGGAAGTCGCTCCGGATCATGCATGGAAGGCTAATTGAAAAGATCAGTCGGGGCGCTTGTGGCAGCCTTGTCACTTTGTGACAGTGCTCCGCTCCGGGAAATTGCATCGTCACGACAAACGGGACCGTGATAAAACGACCCTTTCCGTCCCTATTTGTAGATCACTCAGACGAGATTGAACTGCACTCGTTTCCCCTTCGAGGGGAGCCGCGTTTTCAGGATAGCCGAAGGCTTGGGGCTGGGGGGGCCCCTCACCGAGGGTGGGGCAGAGCCTTAACTCGATGTGAAGTGACAGGCGTTTGGGGGATCTGGGCTGCGGCCGGGCCCAGCGCAAGCGGGGACATTGCGGGGACACCACTTCTCCAACAGAGTAAGGCCTAGTCCGCGCTTCCGGTTTCTCCTAAATTCCCTTTATTGCCTTCCTTTGCCTGGCAATTTCCATCCGGCGCTCCAGCTACGGAGCCCCACCTCTGGGCATAGGAAGCCTTCCCGGAAAAAGAAAGGATGTCCCAGAGAGGCCGAGAGACACTTCCCAAACTTCACGCATAGTAGTAGTCAGGGCAATTCCCAGTCTACAAATGCCAAGGCTTGTGAGGCCGCCTAAACCTAGACCTAGACCTCCCTCCTTTTGCCCCCATTGCAAAAAAGAACACCGTGCCCGCCACCTCCGCAGCTACCGCTGGCGGGTGCTCGCCCAGGAGACTCCAGGGCCAGGGCGCCTCTGCCAGCGTCGAAATGGCAGCGAGGAAACGCAGCTCTAAATTCCCTTTCAGAGGTTAAGCCTCAATCATTGTGTCCCTTCCCTAGGGACGGCTGGCGCTCTCGCCCAGTGGTGATGATTATGCGCCTAGAATTCGACCGCGAAGCGTCTAATAGGAAAACATATGGTGTCAATTTGGATGCTCCGCGCCTCGCGCACACCCGGGAACGAGCGGCACAAAGCCCTGCGGGCCGGTCCGCGACCCCGCGCCCCTCGGGGCCCGCCAGCAAGGCTGCAGCGGCAAACGCTCAGCGTTGCCGGTCCTGGCCGGGGCCCACCCGAGAGAGCCTTCGGCTGGGGAGTCTGAACTCCAGGGGGAGAACCCATCCGTTGGAGGGGTGCCTCCCGGGTCAAGCCCTAGGTCTAGCAGGTTCTGCACAATTACCGCCACACAGCTCGCCACCTTTGTGCCCTTTCCTGAGCTTCGCGCCTACCAGGCCTGGAGGCGCCAGGGGGCGACCAGCGTTTCCAGAACAGAGGGCTAAGGCGCTGGGGACCCTCTTAAGTCTTCGCGGTTCGGCAAGGGCAGGCTGCTAGAAGATTAAGGCCTTTCCACATACCGAGTACTGTTGAGCCCTGAAGCCCTGTACCTCAACCCAGGCCTGGTTTCACTGGGCCTCCAGACTTCCAGGCCCGAGCTCTAGACTAGCCCTGCCACATACCAGCACCCACCGACCAAGCAGGAAGGTGGGTGGGGCCCAAGGGGTCTGGGCAGAGGAAAGAAAGGAGGCACAAGAGCCGTGGAATCAAAAGCACCTGGGCCTGGGACGACCAGGACCCACGCAGTTGCAGCTGGCAGGGCAGGGCTTTTCCAGTTCCTGGACTCAGCCCCCACCTTCTTCCCAGACCCAGTAAACCCTCCCGAGCCCTGTAACAGCCCTACGGTGCAAGTCTGCCACCCCAGCCCTCTGCAGGCCTGGGTGCTCCGCTCCCTTCCCTTCTAGGCCCATAGCTGGGGTGGGAAGGGGAGGAGCTGCCCTGAGAATGACTTGGGGAGGGAAGCCCCCCATACCGCCGGGCCGGTGGAGATATTCAGTCTTGGCTAAGCCCAAAGGGGCCTCCTTTTCCTCGCGCAACCAGAAGAAACCTTCGCCCCGCCCTGCTCAGCCCAGCCCCTCTCTCCGGGGTCAGAGCCCGGGCAGGGGCGGGGAGGGGGTGTGAGTTACAGGATTTGGGTGGGGGGGATGGGGTTTCTCTACAGCAGCTTCGAAAACTCGAGAGGGCTGTTCTTAAGGGCCCAGCCCCTGCCCTTCCAGGATCGAGAACAGCAGAACAAACACCCTGCCCTCCCGGGCTGCCAGGCGCGGAGGGGGGCGCAGCCCGCGCAGGTTCCCGGGCCTCTTCCCTCCAGCGGGCGGCCTGACCAGCGCCGACACCGCGAGCCTCTGCACCCTCCACTGACCCGCGGGTCCACGCGCCCACAGCCCGAAGTTCAAGAAAGACCAGAGGCACTTACTGTTCTGCATGCTGGCACTGGCTAGGGGCCGCTGGATCCCACGGGGCTCGAATATGGGTCTCTGTTTGCAAGAAAATAGGGGTTAATCCTGGGCTGCTGCATCAGGTAGGCCTGAACTCCCAAGCGAGAAGGACTCCCGGCCAGGACAAGAGAATCTCCCTTCTTTAGAATTGATCAGCCGCTTGGGGCGATCTGAGGGTCATCCAGCTCTGCCAGTGCATGCAAAATCTACCCGTTGGGTTTCAAACAAAATACTCCAATATTCCCAATCCGTTTCCTCTAAATCCTTTAGTAGTTAACCCTTTAATCAGGAGAAACCATGACCCAATTTTAAATTTCTTCTTCCATCTGAACTATAATGAAGAAGCATACTGAAATAGTTTGCTTTGACTTTTTCTGGTTTTGAGCCCAAAGCAGCCACTGCAGAACTTGCCTGAAATCTGGGATGTCTGTCCACTCTTACAATAAAAGGCCTCACACATCTGCGCTCCCCTAGTTAAAGTCTTCCCCCTAAGACAAAACAGAAGGAGAGAAGTGTATGTCAAACTGTGGCTCAAAAGCATAGGTCCATGGGCTCTCTGAGCCCCATCCTCAGGAAAAAAAAAACGTGCAACTGGGGCGCAATCAAACTGCCATAAACTCTAAATCCCAGCATTACACCCACATTTCCAGCAGCCTCTCCCACAGAAGTCCCCACCCTTTGGAAGAGGCTTCTCTGGTCTGGCCTGGGAGAATTGAAGAATCTAATGAGTTGGGGTGCCACTTTGCAAAAACATCAAGAACCACAGAAAGGAGAAGAGGGAAACAGGAGGGATAGTAGAGAAAAGAGCAGAGGCCAAGAGCTGGGGAGGAGGGTGGAGACTAATGCCTAAAGTTTGGAGGTGAAGGAAGAGGACCTCCAAACTTCATGGCTCTTGAGGGCATGGGCTAGAGCAATTTGGGAGGGCTGCAGGGGCCATATTTCCTCTTTCCTTAAGGAATTTCACCACCTCGGTTGTCCCAGGATCCCCACAACCGAACTCTCTAGTTACCCCTTTATCCTTCATGTCTTCCTCCAAAAAAAAAAAAAGAAAGAAAGAAAGAAAAACTTTCTCGTGGCCCCTTCTCAATCTATCTCTTAGCTCTTCTGAGACTTTGAAAGTGGCAAGCCCAACGTTTTCCCCCCAAACCTCACAAACCTCACTTATTGTGATTAACTCCTCTTTTGGCTTTTAGATCTTCCCCTCTTTTACTGTACTGTGACACACGCTGTCTACCTCGCCTCACTGCTCTAAAAAGTACAACAGGAGGGGGTGAGCGTGGTCGACAAAGCCTACAGACAGCAAACAATGGCTTCTATTCTCTGGCTTTCCTCGAACCCAAGGAGCAAAACCAAGTCTCCCTAACCAGCAACACAGTTTCCAACCAAACGTACCAACAACCTACCAACTCACAAAGGGAACAGAGAGACACTTCTAGCTCCATAAGTCCTGACCCCGTGCAGGTCCCCCAAGGCACACCCTCTACCACCCCCTCCCCTACCTTTCCCTAAAAAGCAGGTTCTTGGGAGAGTGGAGAAAATAGAAAAGTAATTTCTTGTTATAAATATCTGGAGGTAATTGTGTTACTGGTGTGAGTTGTTAGGGGCTGTAAAAAGATACAACGGCGCCGTGGGGAGCTCAATTGGGAAGAGAGAGTTACAATAAAGAGCCCATTCAAGAGGTTTGCCCCAAAAAAGGAGGTAAAATAATGAAATAGTCACAGCATCATTTCTCCCTGTTGTTTTTTTAATGCACTATTTTTCCTGTTTTGCCTATGGTGATTATTAATTTTGCCTGCCTGCAAGCAAAGAATTCCAGTAAGCACATTTTACTCTTCCAGGCTATCCGTGGTCTAATTTTTAACTAGCTGGTAAAGTAGCTTAAATTCATAAAAAAATAAACCTAAGATGAGGAC
The DNA here is from genome assembly GCA_963574885.1 of Lepilemur ruficaudatus. Lineage (NCBI taxonomy): Eukaryota > Metazoa > Chordata > Mammalia > Primates > Lepilemuridae > Lepilemur > Lepilemur ruficaudatus. The sequence goes on along the minus strand of CAUYRT010104386.1, from coordinate 26,237 downwards.
TTTTCCTCAGCACCCGAATGTGGCCTGGTAAATATTTGCCATGGCAGAGGGCTACCTAGTTACCTCAAGCTGGGATGGCTCTCCAACACCTCCCTCCTGTCTCTCAGTCCCCATCCATAGTCATGCCCCAGACAGGCAGATACCTCAATTGCGACACAAAATGCCCCTCTACCAAATGTTGTAGTAGGTGGGGAAAGGGGGAGAGGAATTCCCCTAGGAGGAGTACAACTTCCAGAACTCCTCTCTGTAATCCACACTGTACAAAATCACAACTGAATGCTCCCATTTGGGGTGGGAGGTACCCTCTTGATGCCATTTTTAAAAATTGACTAGCTGATTCCAGAGAGGCCTAGCTGATTAATTTTCAAAGTAGCTGGGAAGGTGGTAGCATTTCAAATTCCACTTCTGCTCCACTCCCATCCCCCTCTCAGCTAAGAATCTATCTAATTACTTAAGTAATCGTTAACACTTAGTGCAAAAGCAACCCGGGAAGCCAGCCGTGTGGACACCCGGAAGCAGTCCTGTGGGCACAGAAAGGCCAGACCCCTGAGCCGATGTCTGAGCCCCCCAGCTCAGCCCGAAGCTTTGTATGGCCTTGCCAGGGCCATAGAACCACATCCAGAACAGTCTCCAGACACTTTGGAGTCGCCCTGGCCTTGGTCCACCAGATCACAGGGCCACTGCCTCCTTCCCTGTCCCCAACCTGAGCCTCAGCTTTCAAATGCTGTTGTTATTTTAATTACTTGATTCTCAAAATCCATCCCAAAACTTCTTAACTGGGGTAAAAGGGAGAGCTCACTTTCGATCCTTCCAGTCCCCAGCCAAAGAGCAATTAGCAATTAAAATGACAAAGTTTTACTCTCTAGGGCCAAATAAGATAACAACTAATCAAATTGCCTTCAGACGTTTGCAAAGGTCACCAGCCATAAAAAATGTAATGTCAACCGAAACAACTATTATTTCTCCTCAGTAAATTCACCAGGCTATCAAGCTCTTTGCTTTTCATTTCATTTTCTGCTCCCACCCCCTTCTTAAACCTTCCCAAGTTCGAGTTATACGTCCCAAAGTGGCTTAGGAAGCTTGGGAGAGTGAGAGGAAAATACAAAGAAAGAAAGAAAGAAACCACGTTCACTTTGTTTTTAAACTTTCTAGAAATCACCCATGAATGAAGGGCTGGGTTTTAGCACTCGAAAAAGAAAGCATTTCCACTTGAAATTCAACTCCATTTCCCCCAATTACACTTGCTAAAATTCAGGGCTATTATGGTGCAGGGAGACCGAGAAAATCTGCACAAGGAAAGAGGCAACAACTTTATGAACTTTGAAAAGACACTTTTCCTCCTTGGGTCTCAGAACCGAAAGCTCTCAAATTACTCAGACTAATTAGCTGGGAGAGGATGTGATCAGACGAGGAGGAAAGCCAATGCTTTCATATCGATTTATTTTTAAAACCTCACAAAACGAAAAATCAGAGGACAGGGAGTGAAAAAAAAAAAAAGCAAACCACCTTTCCACCTAGAAACTTGTTGAAATGGCAACACCTGGTGCGACTTGGTCAGAGACACAAGAAAAGATACCCACCGAGCGCTGGGGGCCGGAGGACAGGGAAGACGCCCAGCCTTCGCAGGGCAAGGGAGAGGAGGGTTTGGGGCTGTCTGGAGAGCGAAGAGTTTTCAAGTTCCGAGCTCTGCGCTCAAGTTAAGTTGGGGGCAAGAGCCTGGGGGCTTGATGGAAGCTGACAGTCCTCCAGCTCTGCTCTGAGTTCCCTCGGAGTGCGCGTCCGACCGCCTTGGCCTGGTGGCTTCCTTCTCGGCTCGCGCTCCCTCGCTCGCTCTTTCTCTTTGCCTCCAGCGTGTGGCTGCCTTGCCGACTGACTCCGCTCGCGCCGGTGGCGGCCGTGGTGTCCCCTCGGCGCCCGAGTGCCAGCGGGCTCTTCTGCGCCGGAGCCCAGCGCCGCACAAAGCCCGAGGGCCGGCGGCGGGCGGCGGCGCGGCGAGCCGGCTCCCTCGGCGCGCCAGCTCTCTGGGCCCCGGGCTGGACAAAGCAGCTGGCGGCGGCTGGTCTCTGCGGCCGTTCCGGGGTCTTGGGCACCACAGAGCCTCCTCGTCCTCTCCGGCAGGTCGGGAGCATTTGGCGATGATGGGCCCGAGAGCCGCGGCTGCAGCCGCGCCTGGAGCCTCGATTCTTGCTGCGAGCGCAGCCCGCGCTGGCGCTGGGGCTGAGCCGGCCGCCCGCCCCAGCACCGCGCCGCTCCCGCTCGCTGGCCGTCACCCTCTGACGCGGGCTTTCGCTGGAAGTAGAAAGTTTGGGCTCCTGCGTGGAAACTTCTCCGGCCCAACTCTCCCGGCGTAGCAGTGGGGGAGGGGACCGGCGAGAGGGAAGGAAGGAAGCGGGGGAGGAAGGGGGAGACCTGCCTGAATATTGCAATAAAAATAAAGCCAGATGAAAGAAGCGGACTCACCTTTATGAGGCATCCTCTCTCGTTGTCAAAGCTTCTGTCAAGAGTTTTGTTTGGTTGGGGTTTTTTATGCCGCTGCTGTTGCTTAAAGACCACAACGGTTTGAAATGACGGTGTTTTAAAGGAGTTGCTGCGGAGAGTTTTCTCCACGGATGCCGCTGGGTTGGTGTGTGAGAGCAATTCTCAGATCCCTGGGAAGGAGACAGAGATTGACAATAAAATGGGCTGTCAGCGGCTGGAGACTGAGAGATAAAGAGTGTGGGTGAGGGAAGTGGCTGCAGCCAGCACACCTATGCTGATTGGTGATGGCTCAAGTGTGTTAATGTGTGTGTGCCGGCTCCCGGCCTCGCCTCCACCGCTCCTCACTGGCCCATTAGCGAAGCCTGACCTCTGTCATCATCCTCCAGCAAAACACTTCCTCCTGCGCCTGAACCAGAGCGGGAAATGAGGCCGAGCCACTGTTCGCTTTTCAAACCCACTAATCACTCCGCAACATGCAAATGCACCGCTCGCTCTCACACAAAATATTGCTTTATGCAAAGCAGCGCCGGGGCCTCGCGCCAGCCGATTGGATGCTCCCTCTCCCCGCCTGGTGCAATTGGTCCGTTTGTTTGAATATGAATACACTTGTTTTCGGCTCCGCCGGTGGGTCCCGGCTTCTCTCCCCGGCGCTGGGCCCCCGCGCCCGGGCTCTGGCGCTAGCCGACATCTCTCTGCTCCGCGCGCTCCAGGAGTCAGCTGCGGCCGCGAACTTGAGCGGTTGAAAGAAGGTTCTGGGCTGGGGGTATTGCCCTCACCCCGCCCCCCCCAAGCTGGGTGCGGGACTCCCAGCCCACGGAGGAAACAAGTTTCTGCGCTGCCCTTTCTTGCCAACTCGAGTGCAGCGTGGCCTGCCGCCCCGCCCCCGCCCGTCCCCCTCGCCCGCCCCTGCCCCACCTCGGCCTGGGCCCCAGGACTCGGAGCACAACCGTGGCTGCACTCTAGACCACCTGGCCTCTGGGAAGAAGAGGAAAGGGGCAGGAGTCCCAGCTGCTGGGTCCCAGCAGCTCCACTCCGGCTGCCTTTCCCCGCCTCTCCACTCCGGCGTCGGAGGCCTCAGCGAAGCCTAGGCCGAGAGGAGGTCGCCTGGCCAGAACCCAACGAGGCCAGCGGCCTTCCCAGGCCAGACCTCCGGGGCCTGTCCATTTCCCCACCGCGCTTCCCTTGGCCCTTTCTTCTTTCCTTTCTCCTTTTGGAAGCCGCGGTGCGCAGCGGAGCGGAGGCAATGACCGAGCTGGAGAGGCCCGAGTAAACACGCCACTTACTTTGTGTACAGAGGGTTCTTGTGAAAAGCCCTGAAGAGTCCTCACCAAACACTCACCAACTTCTCCCACGTGCCATTTGTTGACTAAGTGCGGCTGCTTTTCCAGGCGCTCCAGAGGAGGGGAAGAGAGGGGGAGATAAGCGGGGAGGAGGAGTGGTGGAAGCCTGGAGGGGGGGGTGACCAATGCTGCGAGAGCTTCTGTGAGGTGTGTGTGTGTCCGTGTGTGTGTCCCCGCGGCCATGCCGGTGCGTCGGTGTGTGCCACCGGTTATCTGCGTGGTGCGTGTGTCTCCGCACCACGACTCCCTCTCCCGAGTCTGCTCAGTCCACGGAGGCAGCCCCCCTTCAGCTGTTGCCAGAAAACCGGAGAGGAAAGTAAGTAAATGGCTTTTCTCTTCTGACCACACACCACAAGTCCATTTGTTGAACGCCGGACGATTAAGACACACCTCAGTACACTCCAAAGGCGCCCCTCAGAGCCCGCAGTTAAGGTGACAGGGGAGGAGCAGTTGCCTCGTCTTGCGCTGTCCGGAGCTCTCTCGGAGGCTGCGGGGGCCGTGGGGCCGGGAAGGGGAAGGCCTGGGATGCGGGACACATCCCAGGACCCGGCAAGGGGGCATGGTGTTGGCAAAGCTGAGGCAAAGAGGCTGAGATGAAGCCGCCGCCGGGCACACTTGACTCTTCTTGACTTATGAAAAGTGCTGAAAGTCAGAGCTCATCAATAAAGGCTACGCAGCCTGAACTCGCTGCTGACAGGCCGCGACGCCGCAGCCCCTGGGCTCCGGGACAGTGAGGACTCTGCAGGCTGCCTTGGGTCGTCTGGCCTGGTGTGGGCCTCACGCTTCGTCCCTACCGGGAACCCAGAAACCCCGCGACCAAGGAGCCAGAGCAGAGCTCGTGGGGGAGCGGAGGCCCCTCTGGTCCGAGCCAGAGTTTGGGGCGCGCTCACCTCCCGGGCCTGCCGGCTCTGCCTCTTCCAACGGCCCAGGAGCACTCAGCGCCGGGAGGAAACCCAAACGAGAGGCGACGGAGGTGGTGTCGGGTGCCCAGGTCCACGGCCTCCCGTGCGAGATTTCATTTCGTTGGACCGCGACTTTCAGAGGATCCCAAGAAGTGGGGCAGCGGGTCTGGGTCCCAGACCAGCCAGAGTCTGCGTTCTCTTTTCGTTTCTTTTTACTTCTCAAGCGAGCATTAAAGAAGCTTGAACTCAAGTCCACTGGGCTTGAAGGGGGTGGGGTGGGGAAGACCCAGTGACTCTGTCCGAACTGGAGGCGAATATCATTTCTACAACCTCTCAATTAGCGACCGAGTGGATTAGCACCTTCTTAAGCTTTGCCTCGGAAAGAAGCAGCCGTAATCTTGTTGCTATTTCCCCCCAGGGCACTGGCTCTTTGAATCAGCTACTTCTCCCACCCCCCCAACCCCCACCTCACCTCGGAGAAAAGTTTTAACAAAAAATCAGGAAAGGCAAAGAGCGAGGAGTGAATGCCACTGACGTCATTGGCTGGGGATGGGGGCTCCGGGAAGGACTCTTGGACACTTCTCTGCACTAACAAGAAACAAAAAGGACTTGGCTGATTCCCATGTGTAAATATTTAGGGAGGGGCGCTCAGCCCCCGAGTGAGGCAGAGTTTTCAAAGTTTAAGGAAAGAGGGGTAAGAGTGAGATTTCCTCGCTTTCTCTGGGCGAGTCTCAAGGAGGGTGGGGGTGCTTTTCTGCCCGGTGGGGCGCTTCACTCCCTCTGCCAAGTAGCTGCTCTGGGGGGGACGCGGCCTGGGGGTGGGGGCGACCGCGCGCACGGAGGTGCGGGGCGCCATTGCCAGAGGTGTGCGCCAAACTCAGACTACTCGCAGGTCGCCATTTTAATTGCGGCTTCTAACGCGCCAGAGGTCCACTTGCACCCCTCCATGGAGCGGGGGTTAGGGGGACTGCAACTTAGGTTACTGTCTTGCCTTTCCCCGCCTCTGCCCATGCCCCCCTTACCCTCTCCGCCCCCTGGCGCCAGAGCACGACCTGTCATGGGCCGGCCGGTGAGTTCCCATAGGGGCCGCCTGGGTCGTCCTACCCGGTAACGGGAGGTTGTCTGTGCCCAGGGAGTCACGCTGGGAACCGCGGCTCCCGGGAAAGTGCCCAGAGCCTCTACCCAGTACTGACGTGTAAGTGTGAGATCAGGCAGCATCTCACCCCCACCGGTCCCTGGCATTCACTTTTGCCCACCCCATCAGGTCTCCGGTCTGGGGGCAGCCTCTGGGGAGGCAAAGAAGTGCCCAGTTCTCAGGGGACGTGTTTTCAGCTCCCAACTTCGGAACCAAGAGTCTCCCACCCGGTGTTCTGACACCTCCGAACTCCCTCTTTCCACCGCCAGGCAGAGGCGTAGTGCTGGCGCGCTGGGAAGGGTGAAGACTGGCATTTTTTTGGAGAAGGAGTCTCTGCAGACACCTGCGTCATTTGCAGAGCCCCAAACCTCTCTCTCTTTGCACTCCCTGGGAAGGTGGGTTCCCTGGCTTGCGGAGCTGGCAGACGGGTCAAAGGAGCACTAAAGGCGAAGGCGCCCACCCCAGCCGCCCAGTCCGGGGTGCCTCCCCCTCTCGGGCCTTTGTCCTTCTCCTTTCTCCAGCAACCTGCCAGGTTCCCGGTCACCCGGCAGATTCCCAGAGCCAGAGCGTAGGGAAAGAGAGAAGAGCCCGGAGCCGGCCGGGCGGCGCTTCCAGGCTGTGTCCACACTCCGCTGGGGGAAAGCCGCGCTGCCCTCACCCTTCCTTGTCTCCTGCCAATTTGCTAGTGCGTCAGGGCACTCTTCTGGGTTTAGTCTTCTTCCATTCACATTGGGAAGCAAGTCTGTCTCTCCTCTCCCTTCTCTCTCTCTTCCCTCCCCCCGAAAAATGCTTTTAAATAAATGTTCGGCAGGATCTCCCAGCGAAGAGATTTCTAGCAGCCCAGCACATGCTGCTGTCTAGATAAGAACAGAGTTTAAAACTCCTCATTTGTAGGACACTTGAAATCAGTGCAATTTCCGATTTTTGCACATAGGATTCCTAGGAAAGTTTGCTTTTCATTTCGTCACCCCAGGATGATCCCCCATCACCCTTTCCCTGTAACCTCCTCCACCAAAAGACAAGAGTTCAGCTTCAAACGAAAAGAGAGCAAGCCAAGGCCACCCCAGTCCCTTCTCCCTGGAGACCCCCTCTCTAAACAGCTGCCTGTTCTAAAGGCCAGGGACCGAGTCCTGCGATTTGTCCTATCGTATGGCTGGGAACACGCGAGTGGGAACTGGAGGCTTTGCTGGGGGATTTGAGGCTGGGGTGGGGGAGGGAGCAAATGTCATGGCTGGCTCGCTGGAGCAGCCAGGGAACCGGAGCTAAGCGCATCCTGACGGGCTTTTAAAATGACATTGATTAGGACAAGCTGTTCCCAACCCCAGTAAGAGTTAATCTGCCTGTTAATCAAGGCACTAAGGGGCTCAATGCGAGTTTTATTAGCGACTGGAGAACAGAGGCGGCAGCGAGGGATCAAAAGCCAGGATCCTAGATATTTGTCAGCGCGCTCTCCAAAAAAAAAAAAAATGTATTTTCAGTTAAACAACAATTCGGCGCTTTTCATCACTTCCTAACCCAGTCTCACGTATGGTGACTTACAAACCTGGCTAGTGGGGAAAACCGCAGCCCGGGGGCAGCCGGGGAACAGAGGGGCGGGGAAGGAACTGCGGTTGGCTCCGCCGTGCTCGGCCCGGGAGAATTTAAGAATCCTCAGCCTGGGGCCCTGAAGCCTCTGATTCCTCTTTTCTTCCTCAAAGAATGAAAAATGAAGCAACAAATAACACCGCCAATATTGGCAGCCATCCTTCCCGGTCAGCGCGCACTGCTCAGGCCCGGCTCTGGCGCATAGTGGCGTCCAGCCCCTGAGCGCCACTGCCGGGCCCGTGGAAAGTTTGTGCAGCGAGAGGGAATCTCTTTCCGTCTCTTCCGCGCTGCCCCCTTCTGCCCTGGAGGGGGGTTGGGTTCCCTTCGGCTTTCCTTTCAAATTCTAAAATAATTAAATAAACTTCCGTGCCCTGGGGAAATTTGAATAGTAATTCCTCCAATAATCCAAATTATGTGAGAGGGTCTGAGGGAAAAAAAAGGCAAACCACTCATTCGCCCTCGGATCTAGGAGGGCACGGAAGTGAGAAGGCGACAGAGGAGGTCCTCGGCTCGCCCTGGGCGCGGGGCGAGGACTCTGGTCAGAGGTAATTATGTCACCGCGTTTTCTCGCCGTGACAGCCGAATAAACACAATCTCCAATAAACATCTCTAATGAGGGAGGAGGCCCGAGGATGGCTGGGTTTGATTTATGACTGGAGGAGAAGGTCCACTTCCCACTGCGAAGCGGGCAACCTGCTTGCCGCCCAGCTCCGGGGAGAGGGACCCGCAGAGAAGACCCTGGCCCAGGTAAGGCGCGTGGCCGCACCGCCGGTTCGGTAGTTCCCGGTTTCCAGGTGGGGTGGGCAGGGGGCGGCCACCGCTCGCAGTTGGGTGGCGGTCCAAGCACTTGTCACAGGTGCCTGAGATCCAAACGTCCTCCGAAGGGGCCTCCGAAGGTCTAGAGAGGGGGCGCCAGGATGGCTAGTGGGCAATGAGGGGGATGCACCGGGGCCTGGCCTAAAAGCCGCCCCAACCTCCCGGTCGGGGTGCTCCAGTGCCCCGCCTAAGCCGGCTTGGGCGTCTGCAGCCGCTTAGGGCTGAGCTCCCAGGACTTTAGCCCCGCAGAACCACGAGTTAGTTTAAGTTTGGGTCGCCCCTTCCCTGATCCACTTCGGGGGAAACTTCCGGCACCCGGCTCTGGCCCTCCAGCGGCAGGAGGGTGGCGCGGCGCTGCTCTTTCCGGCACTCAGCGGCCCGGCTCCCCTTGCGCCCTGGTGCTTCCCGCCAAGGCAGCTAGCGCAGCGCCGGCGGTAACCCGAGCCTGCGTTCTAGCTCAGTGAGAATCGCTAATTATTAGGTCTTCCGAAGTGAAGCTCAAATCACACGCTGGGGGCTTTACGCGCTGTCCAGCTCTGCGGGCCGCATTCTTTCGTCCTCCTCTCCTCTTGGAGAAACGAACCACATCTCTAAGACTTTGTTGCGGTCCAACTATCTACACTTTGCAACCGCGGGAAACTTGATGCACCTCGGGCGACCCGCAGCGGGGCGTCTCCACGCGCTCCAAGCGTGGGTAGGGACTTCTCTACGCGTGAATGTCGTGAACTGCAAACTGTATCCCCACGTCCTGCATTTTTCACGGTCGCGAGCGGCTTTAGCAGACAGCAGCAGCAGACCCCCCCCCCCGGCACCCACCCTCAGCTCAGGGCCCAACTGGAAGTCCACTCTTGGAACTGGAACATTTTGCTACTTTTGCAGAAAAGTACAATCGGCAAAAACAAGTCCCTCCCCCCCCCTCCTATCCCGCCCTCGGTAACTCCCTTCCATCTCTGTATGCCTCCTTTTAAAAGCAAAAATCAAGCCCTGGGGCCACTTGGGGCGGGCTTTGATTTGGGGGCGCCCATCGAGGGCAGCGGAGAGGAGCCGCGGGCCCTGAGCCTGGCCGGGGCCGGAGCCCGGGCGGTTACCTGGGAGCGGAGGGCGGGGAGGCAGGTGAGCCTGGCGGCGCCGGTTCCCACACTTCTCACCGCCGCTCGGCAGGGGAAGTGGCAGATCTGACAGCCGCGTTCTACGCGAGGACCTGCCCCAGAGTTTAAATGTCAATGATAAGAAAAGAGGGTGCTCAGGCAGGCGCTAACTTTCCTTAATATCCACGCCAGCGCCGTCCTCATTGGCTGCGCTGCCCGCGTGACGTCATGGCGGCCAGAGTTGGGCTCAGCTCCGCACTGACTAGCTTTCCGGCCGGGCGGAGGCCTCCTCCTCCCCACCCAGGGTCCGGCCGGCTCCATCCCGTGCTCTGGCCTTCCTCTGCCAGGCCTGTGGCTGCCCAAGCCCAGCCTGGTCCCAACCCAAGCCCTCATTTAGGGGTAGAGTCAAACCCCGGGAAACTAGTCCTCCTCCCAATCGGGCACGCGGGCCCCTCTGTCTCTACCCATAGGCTGGCCAGCACCTCTCTGGGGACCATTCTGTTCCCCCCTCTGATCTCCGAGGGAATAACTTCATTAGAGAAACCCGAAGGCCGCGCTGAGGTTGAGAAGGGCTTCTGGCAGGAAGAGTTTTCAGGAGGAGCTTGAGGCCGGATGGGAACCCCAACCTGGCTCTCGAACCCACAAGTCACTAGCTGGGCACAAGCAGGGATTCCGGGAAAATGACAAGCGATCCTTCCCCCGGTGTTAGGCCAAAGGCCTCACCCGGCCCACTGAGTTCTCATGAGGAAAACCCCAAACGGGACCCGCCGGGGCTTCCCTCCTCCCCTGGGCTGAAAGTCTCCAGCCACTTAGAAAATATAGGTAAACGACTGTAGGTAAATATAAGGATGTATTTATCCTTGACTTGAAGTTAACTGTTGACTTTGTGGCCTAGAGGAGGAAAATAGGAAACTCTCAGATTGAGAAGTCAAGATTCCCCTTTCCAGTGCTGCGGAAACAACAGAAATTGGGGCGGGGTCGGCAAGACACTGACCTGTGTGTCAGTGCCTACTTTTCCCTCACGCTCCCTGTGGACTGGGAGATGGCTTAGCTGGGCATGGTTATTTTGGGATGGAGACGTAGACCCGCGTTGTCATTGCCACCTCGCACGCCGCAAGACTGGGGGCTTCTCAACTTTCAGTCTCCTTGCCCTGTGTTTCCCTCTGGTTCTCAAATTTGGAAGTGACAGAGGTCTGGCGCGGAGGAGGAGAGGAGAGGACTCTGGAGGAGTTGGTGGGAGGGGAAGAGGCATGGAATTACCTCTAAGGCCGCTGGTGGGAGATTCAGCCCAGGTGGATCCGGGCTTGTTTGTCGCAGCGGGGAGGGGAGACGCCTGGGCCGGAGGAGGGCCCCAGGACCACTTCCTGCACACCTTGATTGGGTGGCAGGGGCAAAGAGACAGTGGAGCACAGATGGCGCAAAGGCGCGTGGTTGAGCGGTTCCAGTTCCCGCCCCTGGTACACCTGGACAGGTGCGGGACTTCGCAACCGCCCAGGAAGCAGCTCCAGGCAGCCCGCCTGCCGGCTTCTCTTGGCCGGCGGCTCCCAGTCCAACTTGATTTTTTTGTCTTGCTCAGCCCCTCAGGGCCTGGAAGGCAGGGTTGGGGTGAGGGTGGGAAGGAGTATGGCAACCTTGGCCAAGAGATCTTGGCGGCATCTTCTGACATTTACAAACGTTCTCCACTTTTCCTCTCTCCATCCCAACTCCCTGTTCCTCCCACGTCAGGGCCAAGAAGCGTCCCCACCCGCCATTGCCCACTCTGGTCAGGGCCTAGACCCTACCGTAGTCCTGTCGGCGGGCTCGGCTGGGTAGTGGCGCTCAGGGAGGCATTTGCTCTGGTTTCCCTGCCGCCGTCGGCCATCTCCAGTGACCTAGTTTTCTCGGCAAGCCCCTAGCTCCCTTCCCGGACCTGGTCCAGCTCCGGGCCCCAAATGTCCTGGGATCTCCCCCACCCACCGTCCGCCTTGTAGTGTGGGCTGCGGCTAGGCCCCGGCCCCGGTAGGCCTCCCCAGATCCCCAGTTTCTGTCAGAGGCTTTCTCCCCACCCTCCCCCTGTTCCAACCGGAGGTCGCCAGGAGGACTGCTCCAGGCTTGTTTGGAGTCCAGGCCATTAAGAGTGTGCGGATCCCTGCAACCCAGCAGGGTGCTCGAGAGCGACGCTGGAAACGCCACGGCCCCCGCCTGCTTATCTGCCTGTCAATAAAGGGCGCGTTCCGGCTGCGCGGGAGCCCCTGAGACCGAGGCGAGGCCCGACCTAGGCCCTTCTGAGCTCCCGGCCAACGCTTGAGCCGCTCTCCATTGGCCCTGGGCACAGAAGGCGGGGAGGGAGGGAGCCGGCTGCGGCGTCGCCACCGGGGAAAGTGTAGGTTTAGCTGCTGCCTAAGTTCAGTTCTCCGGGTAACTCTTGACCCCAGAAAACTCTGGAACTCTTATCAGAAACCCAGTGCTGAGGGCTCCCCTCTCTGCCTGCCACCAGCCTTAGGAGAGGCTGGACAGGGCCCTGCGTGGGGCCCCGCCTGGGCAGAGGCAGCCTCTCTAGGCCGCACAGGTCCGGTCCGCAGTGCGGGCAGAAGGGCTCCGCCGGAGGCCCAGGACCGCCAGCGACGACGCCAGGGGCGCCAAATGCCAAGTGCTATCTGAGGCGGGCCGTAGGTGGGGGACAAAGGGCCAGAAACCGGAAAGAAACCTCTTTTCTTTCAGGCCTCCATCCAGCCCATGCTAGCTCAGACTGCAGTTCTCCGACATCTAGGTTAGTCCCCAAGCTCTGATTCTCCACAGCAGCAGGGAGCGAGCTCGCAGCAGCCCAGTGTGCAGAGGCTCCCGGGCCAGCCCGGGCCCACGAATGCTGCCGGGAAGCCCAGAGCTTCCCCACTAGGCAGCTGAAGCTAGGACGGGAGTGGGGATGGGGGTGAGAGGCCTCCAGTAGGGGTGTAGGGGTGGAGAGAGAGGAAGATAGATGGGGTCCTTGGCTTGAACTGTAGCTGAGATCTGTTGTTCATGTCCAAAGTCTGTTTTCCCACCTCTCCCTAGGTCTCTATCTCTCTTCCTGTCTGCCCTAAACTACTTTATGCAAATAAAGTGGCTTCCAGATTGTCGGAGCCCCTCCCGCTAGATCTGTGCTTCTGGGTGGGTGGGAATTGACTTAGTATTTGTCTTTTCATTGGGAATGGGCATTGAGTCTCCCAGCAATTGAAAAGTAGAAATGGATTTTTTCCAGTTAAATATTTCAATTTCATTTTACTAAGTCTGGATGATAATGCATCCTGTTAACTTCTACAGTCTTTTTCAAAATAGTATTCCTGGGTAGGTGCTAACTTATAAAGGGGTTTAATAAAGCTTTTCCATATAAAAATTAATAGAAGAGGAGGGAAAAGTCCCCTAAATACTTGATAAAAAATACTATGTATATTTATGTGTCATATCAAATAGCTGTACCATGCAGCAATCCATATATCACCTAAGAAATGTAATTTGCTAGGCAATACGTGTGGCTCTTGCTTTTCCTTCCCTCCTCTCCACTTCCTCCCCTGGAAATAGCAAACTTGTTTTAACAAGATTTTTATTTTAAATCAAAACTAGAGGAAAGTTTTGTGAATTCAAGCGTCAAAAAGGGGGAACATTTAGCAAAGATAATATTTGCCATCTCTTCACCCTGGTCGAAAGGACTGCATAATGGCATGACTATATGCAATTCTGTGCTTTTTCTGCTATTCAATTATTTTCCTGATCTCATTCAAAGAAATTCTTTACTTAGTTTCTTCTCTCTTCTGTATACTACCACATCATAAAAAGTTTTCTTAGACCTTTGGGAAAATCTCCAATCCATCCAGTTTTTTTTCTCATTAAGAAAATCTCTACTACAATCAATTTGAGAAAACTCTGCTTTTCCTTTCCTTTTAAACATTTTCATATTAAGTCAGTTTGTGGCACCATGTTTGATTTCTTTCTCTCCCTTGTCGGGGTGGAGATGGAGACATTAGCTGAATTCCCTGGGGGTGATTGGATGCAATTCGCTGAAAGTAGACAGGCACGTCCTGGATGTTAGAAATTCACTTTTTCTCAACGTGACAAGGCCGGCTTCGATCTACAATTGTATTTGAATGGGCAATGAGCGGAAAGATCTCTCATCATTAAGCTTGCTTCTACTTTAGCAAAATAAGGAGAGCCTTCATTTGCACACAAATGCTCATAAAACTATAATTCCCTGCAACCCTCTTTTAAAAAGGATCTCTGCTTAATTTAAATTGGAGGTGAAGTAAAGACAGAGAGATGGGGGGTTTAAACTGCATTCCCTCTCTTCCCCCAAAAGGTCCATGTGATCGAGTTGACTTTTTTACTTTAAATCTTAAATAAGATGTGAGTTGTAACAAGAGGATTGGCACTTACTCCGTGACCCTTATAATTGGATTAAATATAGACTGAGACGTACAAAAACACACCAAGATTGACACCTGCCAACTGGACTTCCTTATGATTGATTGTGATGCTTCGTGCTGGCAACAATAATGAAATAAATTGTACGGATAAAACAGCACATTTGTCATTTCCGTGCCATGAGTGAGGAAGTCAACGAGTTAGGCAAGCTGTTAGCTGACAGGCGTGAGCAGGAGGCAAGCTAAAGAGATAAATAAGGATTCCAGGCATTGACAGGACAAATTATAACTTGTCACAACCTTTTTAAATTCAGAAGTTTTCAATTAACATATATATTGCTGTTACATATAAGATAAGGAGGCACCAACACAAACACGTGCGGGGCACAGCGACCCCCCAACACCAAAGGCTTGAGCACCAAGGCCTCTCCCGCTGCATTGCCGGCAACCACCAACCCTGACAAGCCTGGAAGGCACCCGCAGACCAGATCTGCACAGCCAGCCCACTGGCATGGGGCTCAGTAAGGTGAGTGAGAGCGTATTAGGCTGAGGGGCGGCTCCTTCTTTGGCTCGGACCCACAGCTCTCGGGTCCAGCACCCTTTTTTCATATAAACACATCTCCCAGATTGAGGGAGACCCTGGGCAAGGCCTGTGTCCAGGCCTGGCAGGGTAACCTCTGCTCTCTGTGTGTCCCCAAGTCACTGTGAACGGTGTAAGAGGAGGTCCTGCCCCCTTTCACGCTCCGAAGTCTCGCCCTCAGGAGAGAATTTGAGCTCCTGGGCCCAAGGTATCAGCAGTGGCCACATCCTGGGGGCAGGCAGGCCTAAGCCGCTGAAACCTGGTGTGACCTGAGGACGCTTCCCGGCTCTGGACTCCTCCTCAGATTCCCGGGCCCAGCGCTGCCCTGGAGGAGGCCACAGAACCGGTTCTTTAGGACACAAGGAATATCTGCTTCCCCCTCTTCAGCTTTCGCCTCTTGAACACAGTTTCAGGGGCTCTTCGTTGGCCCATAGGTGGGAAGGAGCCCGTTGGCGGGTCCCTGGGTAACCTGAGGACATTCACATAGAGTTACTAAGAAGGAAAACGCTGGAGTTACCGAGCTGGGCTACAAGTTAGGAGCAGCCACGTGATCGCTGGTGAAGTCTAGGTGTTGTGGATGTGGCCGGAGACCCCTGTGGGTGAAGTCTGTTGAGTGTGTAGGGGAATGTAAACTCCTTAACCATCCCCACCCCAAAGGAGGCTGACTTCTTAGTTCTAAAGCTACCCCCATCCCAAACTAGAATCTGCACTTTGCAGTGCCTCTCGGAACTCTGGTCCCGGGCGCCCGCCAAACTCCGGCTGGGAGGGAAAGTTTGCGGCAGGACGTGAGCGTCCCCCTGTCTGAAGCTGCAGGAGCTGAAGCAGCGCCCGGACGAGTAACGCACAGAACCCGGCCTGGTCCTCGTTGGGCCAGACGGCTCCAGGGCAGGCACGAGGCACGAGGCCAGGTCCAGTTTCCGGCAGGCCAGGGAGGCTTGGCCCAGGAGGACTCCGCGCTTCCTCCAGACGCCGCCGTCGGTCTCCCCTCCCCAGCCTGGGTGCGTGGCGCTCGGAGCCCGCATCTTCGTCCTCGTCCACGTCCTTGTCCTCGTGGGGTAGAGGCCAGCCTTGCTGTCGAGGCCCCAACCTGGCACCACAAAAACTCGCAGAAAAAGTGAGTCAGTCCCAAACTCCAGAGCTTCTAGTCTTAACCTACCGGCACCTGCCACCAAATTAAACACCGCGAAGGCTCTGAATGCTTCCAAAGACGGAGCCTGGCAAGAGAGGGAGGGAGGAAAAGGGAGGCAAAAAACAAGTTACATGGAATTAGTTGGAAGCGGCCGCATTCCCCAGCGACCGCATCCATTAACATTATAATCTCAAACGCCATTTTTTATGTAACACTATTGTTAGTAAATCAACTCCTCAGGTCCTCAGAGACGCTGACCCCTGGCAATTCAGTGAAAGTGTAATTATCTCCCCGAATCTTGGACAGATTTAAGAGATTACATTTCAACTAAATCTATATCAATGCTAATTCCTTCCCCCCCTCCGCCCCCCAGCCTGCAGGTGCTAGGCACGGGAAATGGCGTCAGGCCCCAGCAGAACCTTCACAAAGAGGAGAGGGCTTGCTGCCTACAGGGCCAAAAGAAATGAAGCCCCACATAAAATTACACCTTTTTTTTTTTTTTTTGCTACAAAACCTGGTTCTTATATAGCAAAGTTAAACAAAGCAGCTATGCTAAATTAGCGTTACATAAAGGCGAGTTTAATGCTCGGTTACAGTCAACTGGTGTATCTCTGATGGCTAATTGTCTATCAAAATTAAAGAGAAAAGAACAAATGATTCGTTATAAGAAGGTGTTAAAAGCCTCAACAAAAGGACATTTCACAAATATAATATCGGCAGCTCGGGGATTGCCGCGGGGTTGTTCAGGCCCCGGCCCTGCGCAGCTATGAGAAGTGGGGTGCGGGGTGCTATTTGCCTGGCAAGAGCTCATTTCCTCCCAAATGGGTATAATGAAAACCCGAGAGGCGATATTAGTGTAAAGATCGGGATTAGTCCTAATCGGCGCGATGGACTTGGGCTTCAAAGGCGACCCTACTTTCTCTGCCCAGGCTGGGGGCCGAAGGCTCTTTGCTATCTCCCCAAAAACACCCCACCCATCTCGCCACTGCCCCCAGGTTCAGGGACAGGAGGGAGCAAGCACCGGGCTGAGGAGGGTAGTTTCGACAAAAGAGAGCGGGCTCTGCAAATCCCGGCTCTTCCCTGTCTTCTTGGGGCTGGAAGGATACGGTCCAGGCTCTCTCTGGGACTGGGAGGCGCGGGCACAGTCCAGCACGTGCCTTTCTGACGCGCGGCGCTGGCCTTGCCCCAGGCGGGGAAGGACGCAGAATATAATACGACGGCCCCCTTCCCCAAGGCGACACCAGATCCAGAGCTCCAGGCATATTTGTTGTTCAAAGTTAATTAAACCTGAAAGCAACCAAAATGCGCGCGCCAGGCGCACGGAGGCGGATTCCCGACCCGTGTAGCCGGCCCGCAGCGCCAGAGAAGCGGCAAGGGCCGCCGGGCTAGTTCACTCCGGCGGAGTCTCTGTAAGAGAATCTCAGGCTGGGGAATAAAAGCCGAAACCAAATCAGGCAGCAAGAGCAACAAACCGTCTGGAAAATGGACCCACGGAGCCGCGAGAATGTACTTTTTTTTTTTTTATCTTTGACAACTTGTGTCCTAAAGAAAGTGTACTGAAGATAATTGAAATGATTACAATTCATTGCTGCCTGACTTTGAATATGAACAGTCACATAATGACATCCCCGCCATACAAAAACAGTTTAATTTCCATTATCCAACTTCGGGATCCTCGCGCCAGCCGCCGGGGCAACGCGGCGCTAATGCAGAAATCTTGGCTCCCGCCTGCATTATTCATTTCGGGAGCGTGGGGATGGGATAGGAGTGGAGAATGGGTCTGTTCCCCTCCCCCAGAACTTGTTCTGAAAATCCCAGGGACCAATGGACACCGTGGAGCCTAGAGCAGAGAGAATCGCCGTCCAAGGGGCCGCTTAGCCCGACCGGACTTCGGGCAACAGCGCTGTCCGGCTGTTTTGTTGTCCCTAGGGGGTCTCCGCCTGTGGAGCACTATCCTCCAACTCCCTCCCTATTTGGGCCTGATCCAGGGAGGACCATGCCGAGGGTCCCCTAGGCCAGGGTTCGCTCGCCAGGTTGTCCTCTCCCCTTTCCCTCATTCTTTCCCCTTCCTTCCAGCCTTCGAAGCCTTTCCTTCTTTCTGCTTCAGAGCTCTCAGGCTCGCACACAGGGCGGGATGGGCCCACCTCCGGTAGCCCCATTGCAGATTTGAAACTTGCCTCGGCCTTTATCTTGTCCCAGCCTCCCCGTGGCCACCCCACATCTCTCGGCACGCGGGATAAAAGCGAAGAAAACCAGAGTCTCTTTGCAGGGCTGGGACGCTGGCGCTCACCTTTGGGCGCGGCCTTGGCAGAGCCTTAAGGCCAGAGCGGGCGTGGGGTGGAATGTGGACCTGGGGCGCTCTTGGGACCGAGGCCTCTGCAGTGCGCAGGCGCTGTTCGGGCCCGCCGCCCCCTCCCAAGGCGCGAGGTCCCCGGGACAGACCCCGCGCCCCTCTCCGCGCAACTACAGCCTCTAAAAAAAAGACCATCTGGTAATTGTCTTTCTTTAGATCTTCCCTTAATTATGCTTTTAATTAAAGATGGTTCAAGGCACCGGACCACATGAAGGGCAGTAATTACAAATTACATTACAAACCCGACAGATGTAGCAGGATCTGCTGGGAAAAAGGTACCGGAATAAAAATTTGACTAAACTTTGGGATAAATTAATCGGTGGCTTGGAGAACAGAAGCACAGTTCTGATTATGTAGGCTCTAGCCAGGATTTAAGTTTTGTGTCATGATTGTTTTCATATTTCTTTGACGTCTATTGATTTGGAGGCAGCTGCAAGCCTTTGTCACAGGAGAGAAGAGCAGTCACAATATATTAGCTTGATGGCATAACTCGAACCGGAGAAGCGAGGGGAACTGGAGTGACGGGGGCACACGTGACCCCTTGCCAGGGGCCTCCAAGCCCAGCCCTTACTTTTAACTTGTTCTAACAGGAATAATGGAATATTATGATTAATGCATGGTCAGAATGTGCATTTCTGTCCAGAACGCAGGCGGCGGGACTTGCACCGCCGCGGACCGGGGGGACCCAAAAGTCTCCACGCCCCGCGTCCCGCGCCTCGTCGCCGGTCACAGCCCTGCGGCCAGCGAGTCCAGGCCCCGCCGACGTCGAGGGACGCTTGGTGGAGAGAAGTTCGCAGGTTCCCGGGCGGGGCTCAGCCCCGAGGCTCCAGGCCGAGAGCCTACTCCGGCCTCTCTTCGGGAGCCTCCCGCGGGCAGACGGGAGGCCGGAGGACTTGGGGCTAGGAAGGCGACCGCCAGGCGGATGCCCAGCCTGACCGGGGGTGCGCGGCCGCCCGCTCGCCTGCCGAGGCTGGGAGCGTACAGGAGCGTGACGCTGACTCTGAAAACAGAAGGGAGGGAGTTGGGTCATTTCCTTCGCTAATCATCGCCCCCGCCTGCTTCTCCGCTCACCCCCATCCCATCCTCTCTCTGCAGCCCAGGCTCAAACACGCTTCCATGCCAGAGTCTGACTCACTTTGAGCCAGTGGCTGCACTTTATGGAAAAAAATATACGTGCCCATCACTCACCCATCTATTTATTTACAGCGCCCATGCAGTGCCTCGGGGAGCACGCATGGGTAATTAAACACGCCCACTTACGGCGGGATGATGAGGCTTTCTATTAACCACATGTGTTCAGAAGTAGATACAACCCTAATTTTGACACAAAATGCTGCTAATGCACCTTGCAATAGATGAACGTCCATGGAAAGTTGTGCTATTGACGCCGGGCCTAAACTAAGAAAACAGGACGGTCTTTGCCGAAGATCCAGTGGCCTGACACCGAAGATCCAGTGGCCTGACACCTTTTCTCGTTGCGGGGAAGGAAAGTTTTTCTTTTGATTCGTCCACTCACTATTTTTCTCTTTTCCTTTGCGTTACAGTTTTCTGAGAGGAATGTAAATATTTTGACTAGACCTCTGCAGGGGCCTTTTAAACACCAGGCACAATCATCTGTGCAATACTGTAATGCATCCTTTCAAAACTTGGGTGTTGGAGTCTGTCTTGCGGTGGGGGTACCCACAGAAATAGTGGCGACCTCTCAACTCCCTATTTGTACAATGAAGTGAAGTCTTCCTTAGTGATTGTCCAAATTTTAAGGACTTTTTATGTCACTGCTACTTTCCAATTGTTTGCAGAGAAGAAAAATCAATCGAACAGACTTTTGATGAGTTGTGGCAAGATCAAATTTCATCGTGCTCCACACTTACCCCTTCTATGCTTCCTGCTGGAGCATGTGCATGAAGTGTGCAAAACTCTAGAAAGAAGATTTGAAAAAATTAAAAGCCCCTTTAACTCTTTTCTGTGTCTGTAGTAGGAATTTCTTTCTTTTCCTGTATTTAATACAAAGCAGATATGTTGAAACAGAATGCAGAGTTCAGAGAAACTAACATTAGGAGGCAAACAGTTCTAAGGTTTCCTCAGTTTCTGTATATAATACAAATAATATAATGTCTTTTCATACAAAATGAAGCAAAAATTGCCAGAAAGCATAGATCTTCACTGCATATGTGTGTTTTTGAAAATATACCAAACATTCCTCAAATGTAAATGTACTATGGTTTTATGGTCTGAAAATATTTCTAAACACAGATATGGCACAAAAATACTAATTGCCTTTGTTGTTAAAGTGGCAATAAATTATTCTTGTTAATGTCAGTAGAGGCCATTTGAGGGCCTAGATGCTCTAGGAAAACCGCCTATACTGTGTTTATTTCTCTGTCCAATTCTTCTATAATGTAATGAGTATTTTAAATAAAATATTTTGAGCATCCCTAAGTCCTTCGTTAAAAATCAAATATTCTACATTTGTGACAAATAAGGCTGAAAATTTTTGTTTGGTTTATAGCAATTAATAAATGAAACATAATACTGAGGTTTTAACACAATGCTATACAATGCTTCAGAGTAGAAAAAATACTGTTAGAACTACCTGTGTATTCCTTGTGATCCAATTTCTTTTTTGATGTAAGAAATTTGAATTTTTCAGCTAATATTATTCTGTTTTCTCATTCTGTGTTTCTATTAGAATACTCACCTATGCTCTGTCTTCCCTTGCTATCTTTCCATAGCTTATGTGAGCATTACGGATTTCAATAAATATGAATTACTGCTTAAAAGAGTAAAGAATGGCTACTTTATGTCTCATTGTTCTCTCCTTACAATCTGCTCAAAAATCTTTTTTACAAATCCTATTGTAGCTATTTCCCCTCAATTCCATGATGAAAGTGAATGGCAAATGCCATTCAATTTAGAGGAACTCAAGCACAGAGAATATAAAGATTTTGTTCAAAGTCTCCCTCAAATCTATTTTTGGACCTGGAAAAACAGAACTAGACTGGAGGCAACATCAGTACACATCCCCGACTCCATATGAGGCTACTTGAAGCAGGTGGCTTTGGGGTTCATTTTGGAAACAGAAGACATGCATGGAATTTTGTGTTCCGTAGAGACTGACAGGCAACAGTGGACCTCAGGAGAAATAAAACAACTCATGCTCTCAACTGACTCTGATTTGCAGACAAGGGAGAGCTTCCTCTCATTTTCTTGCCTGCAAAAGTGTCCAAACACACTTTTTCCATGTTTGGCAGCTAAACCAGAGAGCAGACTGCAAGATCTTGCCTTTGGGGATTTCCTGTGGCTTTGCCACACTCCCTGGAGAAACTCAAAGTCCTGGAGCCCATGGAGGGATTACAGAGAGCCACAAACATTATTCTCCCTCTAATCCATCTGGGGCAGATGCAGTATTGATAACAACCTTTCTGTTTACTTGACAGTTTCAGACCATTTAAATGAGAACAAATAATAGGAATTTGGTAGTGGAGGTGGGGAAAATAGGGGCAATTGGTATGGTCTTCTGAGTTGGAAGAATTGGTTTCTATTCCAAAATCATGGAACCAAGTATGAAATTAAACACTTCCCACTCAGTTCTTTTGAAGTGATTTCTTCTCTCTTTGGTTATTGTAGTGCATTTGGATTAGGGAATTGACACATTTATTTACCAAGAAATCTTACTTTGTCCCTAGAACAAGACAGTGCTCAGTTGCTTGAATTTTGTAGCTTCAGTTTGCTTGGCTCTCCCAGCTTGAAGCTATTATGTTAGGTAATAAGGAAGCCTATTTGCATTAGATAATAAGAAATGGGGACAAGACAGACACAATGCTGATTAAACAAGGGCTCATATCCCACTTTGAGAGCTCCCTGATAACCACAGCGGCAATCACATTGGTAGGTCAAGCAAAAATCTGAAGATAAAATCAATGTCAGGGTTCTGTCTTGGTGACAGACAGTGACCCACCAGAATCATATCCAGGAAATCTTGTTATCAAGTACCTCACTGTCGTTGATGAATTCAGCTATGCTGTAGGTCAAATATCACCACCACCTACACAATGGTGCTTATAACATTTTTCACTTTGACACAGACCTGCACAGAAGAGTATGCTAAGAACTATAGCTGTCCAACAATTGCTTTGTAAGGTAAGGTAAGCAAAGACATTGGGAATCTTCCCGTGGAATCTGGGCTGCGGTAAAAGCAAAACCTACAGGGAGGAGAGGTTAGGAAAGTCGACCTACTGCCCAAACTCCTGATCAGGGCCAGCTGTATCAGAGTCAGTCCAGAAATATTTATTTTATCTATTGGTTAATTTCTTAAATAACTTAAATATGATTACCTTTTGAATGTGATGGGACATTCTTGTGTTTCAGAATTCTAAAGTTCAAAAAATATTTTGGGGCGGGGCGCAGTGGCTCATGCTTGTAATCCTAGCACTCTGGGAGGCAGAGGCGGTTGGATCGCTCAAGGTCAGGAGTTCGAAACCAGCCTGAGCAAGAGCGAGACCCCATCTCTACTATAAATAGAAAGAAATTGATTGGCCAACTAAAAATATATATAGAAAAAATTAGCTGGGCATGGTGGCACATGCCTGTAGTCCCAGCTACTCGGGAGGCTGAAGCAGAAGGATCGCTTGAGCCCAGGAGTTTGAGGTTGCTGTGAGCTAGGCAGACGCCACGGCACTCTAGCCCGGGCAACAGAGTTAGGCTCTGTCTCAAACAAAAATATTTTGGGAAAATTCTCCTTACTGCTCTGTTATCTGGCCACCTGGTTCTTACTCAAGGAAAGCAACCAATATTATCAGTTTCTTGTATATAGGAGAGCTTTAAAAATATGGAATCCCAAGGTCTACGTAATGAGAATCTTTGGGGACAGAGACCTTGCTATCTGTGTTTTGTTAGGAATAAATTATTCATTTCATTTTTATGATTAAATTTTACTAAATTTATATATAACATATAAGTTGAATTGCAGCTGGTATGTGGACATAATGTGAACATTTTTAGTCGTGTAAACATTTATTAATACTGACTTTACAGTTTGTTTTTTTAATATTTTGGAGCTACTGATTTTGGGGGCAGGGGCCAGAATTTAAACAACTTTTCAAGCTTTTGAAGAGCTTGTAGGTTTTAGATTCTATAACTGAGGTGCTTGTTTTAATTAGGTTAAGACTAAGTTTCTATGACATGTAGTCCCAGTAACAACAGTTCAGCAGGTTAAGGGGGCTAGAAGTTTATTTCTCTTTCATCTAACAGTGTGAGGTATATGTTTCAGGGTAGCTGGTAGCTCTGCTTTATGTAATTTTTCAGACATTTAGGAGCCTCTATCATCTAGACCATTGTCCTTGTCTATGTGAGACACAGGTTACTCTAGGTTTCGGCTTATAGGAGGTGGAAAGAGAGTGCAGGAGGTGTCCCCATGGTCTTTAGGTCTACCTTGGAACCGGCACACATCCCTTATGCTCACATTCCTTTGTCCAGAACTTAGTCACATGTCCAAGTAGAACTGATCAATGCATATCAACCCACTTGCAAAGAAAGGAAAGGATGATGGATTGTGGCGAACAACCAGCATTATCCACAACAAGGCACAATGCCCTTAGGAGACTGTTACGATAATCCAGGTAAAAGCTAATGATGGTCACAATGGTAGTTATGAGAGATGATTGGATTCTGGCTATATTTTAAAGAATTTTCTAATAGATTAGATGTGGCTGTGAGAGAAAGAGGAGTCAAGGACGA
This sequence comes from Lepilemur ruficaudatus, assembly GCA_963574885.1. Classification (NCBI taxonomy): domain Eukaryota; kingdom Metazoa; phylum Chordata; class Mammalia; order Primates; family Lepilemuridae; genus Lepilemur; species Lepilemur ruficaudatus. Next base: position 2,723 of record CAUYRT010104386.1, on the reverse strand, counting down.
TTTCAAGGTTTTACCCTGAGAAACTGGAAGAATGGATTTACCATTTATAGAAATTAAGGAAGACTGAGGAGGAGGTTTATGGAGAAAAATAAAGAATTTGGTGTTGAGTATATTGAGTTTGAGATGCCTATTAGACATCCAAGCAGAAATGTCATGTGAGTTGAATATAAGAGTCTGGAGTTTTAAAACTATGAGATGGAATAAAATCAGCAAGGAAGTCAGTGTACACAGAGAAGAAGTCTCAGGATCAAGCTGTGGGACACGTCAATGTTTAGAGGTCTGGGAGATGAGGAGAAATCAGGAAAGGAGATTGAGTGGAGCATCCAGCAAGGCAGGAGGATAACCAAGAAAGTGTAGTACACAGGAGGCCCCTTGGAGAAAGCATTTTAAGAAGGAGAAAGTGATCAACTGCTAATCAGCTATAGTGCCAAATGCTGTAAATAGGTCAGGTTAGATGAGGACTAAGAATCAACTGCTAGATTTATCAATATGTCATGAATTGTTGGGTAAAATGACTAGTAGGGATAAAATGTTGGAGTGAGATTGAAACAATGAAAGGAGAGAAATGTGAAGCAATACCAGTACCTATAACTATTTCAGTGATTTTTCTTGCAAAGGGGAGCAGAAAAATGGGATAGTAGATAGAGATCAAAATTTGTTGTTAAGGCTGGGAGGAAAAAAAATCAATATGTTTGGATTCTGATGGGAAATATTGCACCAGAGAAGGGAAAATTGTTGCAAGGAGAGAGAAGAGGATTGTGTTGTCAGTGTCCATGAGAAGGCAAGAAGAAATAGAATCTGGTATACAAATGTAGGTGTTGGTCTCACCGGTGGTGTGGATGATCCATCCACAGTAATAGGGGAAAGTAGAGTTGATGAGCTCAGATACAGTGTGGAGGTATGTGATGGAGATGGAGCTTGTCTTCTTCTGATTTTTTCAGTGAAATAGTGAGTCAAGTCATCATTTTAGAGTGAGGATGGAGGAGGAGGCATTGTGGGTTTGAGGCGAGGGGGGAAACTGTGAAAGTTATCTAGAGAATGGGTGCATGAAATGATTGTAGACTTGCATCGATTTCTGGGCATCTCTGGGGGCCCAGTCAGCCTCACTGGTATGCACTTTTCTCTAGACACAACCAGCTCAGTTGCAGCGTAGGCAGAGAGTTGTATTTGGCTAGGGTTGGGTTTTTGCAAGGACTGTGTAATGAAGGGAGAGAGAGGCAGGGGAGCTACTTGTGTGTGTGTCCAGGGAGTGATTCCACAGAATTTAAACTGGGCAGAAAAGGAAATGAAGACCTGAGGGGATGAAGGCCTATGAAGAGGTGCTAGGTTTAGATTTCAGTGAGTCAATGAATTGTTGAAGTGATGGAGTAAGCTGGAAAGATAGAAGTTGTAGTTGGAGAATGGGATGAAACAGAGATGACGGAGAGGTGAAATTAATGTCAATGTCTAGAGTAAGCCCATGGGGGTGCATGGCAGCTGGAGCAAAGGAGGGCAAGGAACTGAAAAGCCAGGGCACTGGAAAGATCATGGATGTTGACATTCCCAAGATTCAGGGCAGATTTAGGGCAAGATTTAGTGCTGGAGCGAGGGTTGGTGAGATAGGAGCAGAAGTCTTCAAAGAATGAGAGGGGAAGACCTGGGAGTTTATAGACCTCAGCCACCTGTTTGGGATAGTTGGTGCCATAGTCTGACGCAGGAGAGTCAAAGCTGGAGGATTTTAGGGGGGAGAGAGAGATGGGTATGAAAGTGCCAGAGAAGGCAGGCCCTGTGGTGTGAAGGCCATGGAGAGAAGCAGCTACCACCCGAGGTAGAGCCAGAACGAAGAGCCAGGTGTCAGCAGGAGAAAGTGAAGGGATCCCTCAAAGAAAAGGGTGTAAGTGATTGTGCTGAGGACAGACCTGAGGGCACAGTGAAGGGCATAGGAGCAGATTTGGGAGTGCACCCATCGTGTGGGATCCTGACCCTCCCACATCCTAGTCCCTCTAAAAATGTTGACATCTTATGACTTCCAATTTACTTCCTCCCTCTGGGCTCCTCCTCTCTTGCTCCTACAGGACTCTCCTCTCTGGTCATTCAAATTCATTGTCTTTCCTCTCTGCCATCTTTCTCATTCATCCTTCAGGTTTTCCACTTATTCTCCTCCTTTCCTCCTTCCTTCCCTTCTCTTCCTTCCTGTTTTCATTCTTTCCTTCCTTCCTTTCTCTCTTGCTTTTCCTTTTGTTCTTTCTCACTTAGACAATGGGGTGTAAAACAACAGAAAGAGGAACGAAGGACAAGTCACCAGCTGTTAACACCAGCAGATGTGGGGAACGTGTCCCTGAGGAGGAACGGTGGCTCTGCTGGCTCCTCCCTTGTTCACTGTGCTCCTGGACATTCATATTCTATCTGCCAGGACAGAACCAGAAGACAGGGGAGTAACGGTCTCTTGGGAAAGTTTTTTTTTTTTTTTTGAGACAGAGTCTCACTCTGTTGCCTGGGCTGTAGAGTGCCGTGGCATCAGCCTAGCTCACAGCAACCTCAAACTCCTGGGCTCTAGCGATCCTTCTGCCTCAGCCTCCCGAGTAGCTGGGACTACAGGCATATGCCACCATGCCCGGCTAATTTTTTACATATATTTTTAGTTGTCCAATTAATTTCTTTCTATTTCATAGTAGAGACGGGGTCTCGCTCTTGCTCAGGCTGGTCTTGAACTCCTGACCTTGAGCTATCCACCCACCTCGGCC
>CAUYRT010104385.1:0-48198 GCA_963574885.1 Lepilemur ruficaudatus | reverse complement strand
GACCCTGCAGGTTGTTCATAGTCAGAATTGTATTTTAGATTTTTTTTTCTTTTCGAGATGGGGTCTCACTCTTGCTCAGGCTGGTTTCAAACTCCTGACCTTGAGCGATCCGCCCGCCTCAGCCTCCCAGAGTGCTAGGATGATGACTGTATTTTTGATCTGGAATCAGATGCCTTATCCATTAGGCTACACAGCCAGCGATAGATGACTATATTTTTAAAAAAGTTTTTTCATGGTGAAATGCATCACCAGCAAAGTAAAAAGAGAAAGACAACCCGAGAAAATATTTGCACTTTGTATCACAAAGAGCTACTCTTCTCCTAGAAAATGAGAAGGAAAAGACGGACAACCCTATTGAAAAATTGACATAGGACATGAACAATTTAAAGAAATGCAAAGATCCCTTAAAAATTCAAAAAGATGCCCAACCTCATTCACAATAACAAAAACCTGAATTAAAACTTTGGTGAAATATCAATTCTTACCTACCACCTTGGAAATAATCCAAAAGTATACTCTGCTGATGAGGCTTTGGGGAAAAAGGGAACAGCTTCTATGAAGGGAATCTGGGAATTTATACCATAATTACAGATCTATTTTCTTTTTGACCCAACAATCCCACTTTTGGGAATCTATCCTATAGATATTCTATAGATACAAATGTACACAATTATATGTTTACCATGACATGCATGCCAAGTGTGGCTCTTTCAGGCAACAAAAAACCAAAAACCCAAATGCAAAAAAGCCAAAGACACAACTACAATAAAAATAAAGGTCATCCTGTATTGATATGGAGAGATCTCCAGGATATATTTTGAGTGAAAAAAACATTTCAAGATGAAAACTGGTATATATTATCTTTTGTAATATAAATAGGAGGAAATAAAATATATATTCATACTTTACTGTATTTACTTAGAGGAATATGAAGAAGGCAAACAAGAAACTAACAAAATGATTACCTATGGGGGAGTGGAGTAAGGAAGGAGGTAGATGGGGCAGGGGTAGGAATGAGACCAATCAGTGTGTCCCTATTTATATTGATTTGACCTTTGAACTATGTAAATATATTATTGATTGAAAAAATGGTAAAGATAAGAAATCTTTTACTTGCATTGTGCCTATTTCCTTTTGTTTCCTTTTATTGTTTGCCTAGTTTGTCTTTCTTTTTGGTTTTTTTATTTTTGTCTTTCCCTTGTACTGTTTTTTAAAATTTTATTTTAAATTTTTATGGCTACATAATATTTTGTAGGGCACTGTTTGGTCTTTTGGTATGCTGGTGTTATTATCGAGTAATTTTGAAATATTAGCATGTGAAGACTATATTTTATAGGCCTTTCCATTTCTCAAGAGGAAAATTAATCTTCTTGTGAGTCCTATACTTGGTGTTTGGCATTCTGGGAGCAGAGGAGAGGGGACAGATGTTGAGGGAACCCACATTTAATGTTTATACTTTGACTTCATCCACCTGTTTTCAGCTCCACATCCATTCCCACCCACCTTCCACTAGATCTGTTTCAGCTCAATTTCTCCACAGTATAAACCAGCAGTCCCCAACTTCCTGGCCATGGACTGGTGCTGGTCTGTGGCCTGTTAGGAACTGGGCCACACAGCAGGAAGTAAGTGGTGGGTGAGCTTCATCAGAGAAGCTTCATCTGTATTTATAGCCGCTCCCAATTGCTTGCATCACTGCCTGAGCTCTGCCTCCTGGCAGATCAGCAGCAATATTAGATTCTGCATTTTGGTGAGTTGTATAATTATTTCATTATATATTACATTGTAATAATAATAGAAATAAAGTACACAATAAATGTAATGATTTTGAATCAACCTGAAACCACCCCTCCAACCCTGGTCCGTGGAAAAATTGTCTTCCATAAAACTGGTCCCTGGTGCCAAAAAGGTTGGGCATCGTTAGTATAAACCTCTGGTTGTGGGTGAATTGCCTGGAATCTTAGGTAATGATTCAACCACATCATATATAGTCTTTCTACAACTAGTCACCCTGTATTGGCCCTATATGCCTCACCCCAGTTTTCTGAGGTATCTAATATCTGTAGGCCCTGGTCCAGTGAGGGTTCTTCAGGGTAAATCAACTGTCTTCTTCTCCTTCTCATCTTTTTCTCCTCCCCCTCCTCCTCCTTCTCTTTCTTCTTCATTATTGTGGCAAAATATATATAACATAAAATTTACCATTTTAACCATTTTAGGTATGCAGTTCAGAGGCATTATGTACATGTATATTGTTGTGTAACCATCACACCATCCATCTCCAGAAATTGTTCATCTTCACAAGATGAAGCTTTGCATCCAATAAGTAATAATTTCCCATTCCCTCGTTTCCCCAGTCCCTAACAACCACCATTCTATTATATTTTCTGTTTCTGTGAATTTCACTACTCTAGGTATCTAATGTTAGTGGAATTATACAACATTTATCCTTTGGTATCTGGCATACTTCACTTAGCTTAATGTCTTCAAGGTTCATCCATGTCATAGCATGTGTCAGACTTTCCTTCCTTTTCAAGGCTGAATACTATTCCATTGTATGTGTATAATACACTTTTTAAATTCATTCACCCATCCATGGACATTTGGATTGTTTCCACCTTTTGGCTGTTGTGAATGATGCTGCTATGAACATGGGTGTATAAATATCTGTTTGAGATGCTGCTTTTAATTCTTTTGTGTGTATACCCAGTATTGGAATTAGTGGATCATGCAGTAATTCTATGTTTAATTTTTTGAGAAACTGCCATATTGTTTTCCACACAGCTGCACCATTTTACATTTGCGCCTGCAGTGCACAAGAGTTCTAATTTCTTCACATCCTTGCCAACACTTGTTATTTTCTATTTTGTTGTGTTTTTATAATAACCATCCTAAGTGTTATCTCATTGTGTATTGATTTGCATTTCTGTAATGATTAGTGAAGTTGAGCTCCTTTTCTTATGCTTATTGGCTATCTGTATATCTTCTTTGGAGAAATATCTATATATGTCTTTTGCCCATTTTTGAATTTGATGGGTTTTTATTATTGAGTTGTAGGAGTTTTTAAAAAAATATATTTGGAATATAAACCCCTTATCAGATTTATGATTTGTAATTGCTGTCTTCTATTTTGTGTGTTGTCTTTTTACTCTATTGACAGTGTCCTTTGACATACAGAAGTTTTTAATTTTAATGAAGTTCAATTTATCTATTTTTTCTTTTGTTGCCTATGCTTTAAATGTCATATGCAAGAAATCATTGCTAAATCAAATGTCATGAAGGTTCCTCCTATTTTATTCTAAGATTTTTATGATGTTAGCTCTTATGTTTAGGTCTTTGATCCATTTTTAGTTAATTTTTGTATAGAGTATAAGATAAGGGGCCAACTTCATTCCTTCACATGTGGATATCCAATTTTCCCAGCACTATTTGGTGAAAAGACTGTCCTTTCCTCAATAAATGGTCTTGGCACCCTTGTCAGAAATCATGTGACTATATATGTGAAAGTTTATTTCCAGGCTCTTTACTGTATTCCATTAGTCTACATGTTTGTCTTTATGCCAATACCATGCTGTTTTGATTGCTATAGATTTATAATAAGTTTTAAAATCAGGAAATGTGAGATCTCCAACTTTGTTCTTTTTTTCCAGGATTATTTTGCCTATTTATGGTCCCTTGAGATTTCAAATGAATTTTAGGATGGATTTTGCTATTTTTTTAAAAAGTTATTGGAATCTTGATAATGATGGCATTGAATTGCATCAGATAGTATGACATTTTAACAATATTATTGATAAGTCTTCTGATCCATGGATACAGATGTCTTTCCATTAATTATTGTCTTCTTTAATTTCTTTCAGCAATGTTTTAAAGTTTTCAGTGTAGAAGTCTTTCATCTTTTTGGTTAAGGTTACTCCTAAGTGTTTTTATTCTTTTTGATGCTATCGTAAATGGAATTGTGTTTTTAATTTCCTGTTTGGATTATGCATTTTAAGCATAAAGAAAAATAATTGATATTTGTGTGTTGATTTTGTATCTTGTAACTTTTTAAAAAAATTCATATATTCGTTCTTACAGATTTCTCACTATTTGGCCTCAGCATGTTACTTAATCCTCTATGCCTCAGTTTCCTTATCTGTAAAATGGGGATAATGATAGTGTTTAATTCATAAGCTTGGTGTGAGGATTATATGAGGTAATCAGTGTACTTAGAACAGTATCTGGCTCATAGTAATCATTTAATAAATGTTGGATATTGTACATTTTGTAGAAGAAATACAACTAAGACATAAAAACCATAATTTTATAAGTATCATTGCTTAATATGGGGTAAAGGAAAAAAAGAATTGATTTGAAGCAAAATATTAGGTAAAGTAGAGTACAGGTTTTACTTGGATATGGCAAAGATTTGGAAGGTAGTAGATGACTGAAGTTTGGAAAACCATTTTCTGTCCCACAGATCCCTACCTCTTGCAAAGACGTAAATTTCAAAGCTTTAAAATCAAGGGTTTTTTCTCCCCCTCTACCTTCCCGATTAATGTTTCAAAGGCCTTAGGGCTAAGTTTTCACTGGAGCTTCCCTTTCTTCCATCAATTGGAGTAAGAACTATTGACTGAAGAAGACATTTGAACTGAGAATAAAGTTGGGAGCCCATGGCTATGACTGCCTCCACACTACCCTCCACAATGCACTCACATGCACACATGCCTGCCCTGAGAGGGAGAGGGATTATGCTTCCCTGGTGTTGGAGGTAGTCAATGTTGAAGTTTTTGAAGTACTCTTGGCCTCCAGCCTAGATTACTTTAGAAAGTGGGATTAGGCCAAGCCCTGAGGTAACAAGGGGTAAAAATGGAAGGGAGGTAGGGTGTTACAGAGAGCACAGAAAGATGCAACGACACACAGAGGGAGGAGGTGGGGAATGACAAAACCTGTTCCTAATTATTTTTAACTATTTGTTTCTGAAGAGTTTTAGGTGTGTCTGAATAGTGGGGACTTGTTCCGCAGTTATAATGTAAAAGGGCCTGTCCCATCCCTAATGTGATGTTCTGCTGTCCTGCTCAACACATCCTTGGCCACCTCATATAATCTTTTGAAAGTACTTGAGGTTTTTGCCTGGTATCTTTACGCTAGTGCAGTGCTGCCTAAATTGGAGTCATTTATAAGCCGCAGTTGTAACTTTTGCCATATATGCCTACCACCTGCACAAATATAATAATTAACATTTTCTTTAAGTTAATTTTAAATCAATTTGCCTTTTAAAATTTAACTTTGTCTTAAGCCTGTGGAAACTTGGGTTAATCAATTGGCTATATTTATTTTGCAATACATATTAAAATGAATGCATAAGTATTAAAATAAAAAATGATCATTCACAAATTACCTGAAATTATTTAGTGTACTGTCAATGGTATGGGTACCACCCTTAGGAAATACTGTGCTAGTAGAATATATACTTCAGGATCAAAGGAAGCCTGAGATAGCTAACTAATCACAAACAGTGCTCATTATCTAGGACAAACTGGTACCCCCCTCCCTCCCCCCAAAAAAAAACACCTAGAGAGAATGTCCATGAAACAGGGAACATTTTATGATAAATAGTGAAAAAATAAAAGATTCGATTGTGATTTTAGTTAACAAGTGAAACAATTATGAAAAGAGATTTATCTTACACTTAACACAGGTTCTAATTCAACTAATTTTTAATTCTTAAAACAAAGAATGAATTGTTGCTTTTCAGGGTGTGATTTTCTGACAAATTTATGTGATAGCATGATAACAACATCCTTCACTTCACTTTTGACTTTCATTAGAGGATCATTTTGCAAAACTGTTTGAGAGCTGCTTCATTTTTTTTCAAGGACCTTTCTTAAGCTTTTATTATTCAGATAATTCTCTTTTGAAATGTCAATGCTGTCATCATCCTTGTCCATTTTCTTTTCTTCAATTGTTAACTTATCTAACTTTGCCAGGTCATCATTTGCCAATGACTTTGTGGGTTATTCGAGCAGTTCTGCAACATCTTTTATCTTCTTCATACGTCTGCATCTTTTGCAAAATTTTCAATTTCACTTTGCAAATTTGCACTGCACATTGGTGGGTATTTACAGGAAAGAAAGATCATTGCTGCAATGGCCAGGGATATACACTACTGTTAGTCAAAGAGGAATGTTTAAATAGGGCCCAATTCTACTGTTAGTTCATTGATGAATATTTTTTATGTTATGACAACTTCTGCTCTCTGTAAGAACTTACTGTGTAGACTCTGATAATGAATACTTGGATAATAAGAACTCCTTTGTACCTCCTAATAAATCCTATCATTATTTAATTAGGATTCTTTTACCATAGGCAACAGTGATTTCTGTGATTTATTTATTCATTCATTCATTCTTCTGTGTCCCAGTGGTAGCAATCTTATTTTTAACAGATGTCAATATTACAGGTCTTAATAATCCATGAGAAAGAATACTTGTAATATCAGTGAACCAGATTGACTAAAGGCTTTAACTTAAACTGAAACAGGTTAGGCCCTATTCAGAACCATTGCAAAATGCACTTATATTGGTGGAATAATAAAGAAAAGACACTCAAGGCCGGGCACGGTGGCTCACGCCTGTAATCCTAGCACTCTGGGAGGCCGAGGCGGGTGGATCACTTAAGGTCAGGAGTTTGAAACCAGCCTGAGCAAGAGCGAGACCCCCTTTCTACTAAAAATAGAAAGAAATTAGTTGGCCAACTAAAAATATATAGAAAAAATCAGCTGGGCATGGTGGCACATGTCTGTAGTCCCACTACTTGGGAGGCTGAGGCAGGAGGATCGCTTGAGCCCAGGAGTTTGAGGTTGCTGTGAGCTAGGCTGATGCCATGGCACTCACTCTAGCCCAGGCAACAGAACGAGACTCTGTCTCAAAAAAAAAAAAAAAGACACTCAAGAAAACACTTGCAAGGTAGTTATATCAGGTTGTACGGTGTGTCAAGAACTATGAAGGGTCTGATATTTTACTCTACTTGCATGCCAGTTTTATGGATGCTGACAGAAAATATAAGACTTTGGGCTCAGAGACAAAGGATTTCGTTACTTATTATACAGCAAACAGAAAGAGCTTCATGTTCATGTCTGTTCCCCTTGCCCCTCTCCCCCAGTTCCCACAAGGTGATGCAGAGGGGGCCACATAGAAGCTGTGAACATAGTCGGTTTGCATTATAGCTCAGGAATCGTGAATTTAGGGAACCCAAATCTTTTAAAATGGGCTGCATATAAACCTGTTCAAACGTTGCTCTAGAAAGAAACACTGTCTTTACTATACTAGATGTCTTAATCACATCTGTTCACTCCATTGATGAGTGGGTGATTCCGGCCCCAGGGTTATGGAGATGGCTAAACACATGACACCCAACACTGCACAGGTAAGATCCATAGCAGTTTATTAGTCACATATAAGTCACAGCCCAGAGGTGGAGGACAGCATATGCCATGCAGGGACACATGGGGTTGCACTTGGGAATGGTTAACAACCAGGGGCTGTGAGAAACAAGCTTGGTAGTATCAAGAGGGTGAGGTGCTCCCTGGTTCTTGTGGGAGGAAGTGATTGGCTTGTTTGAATAATTCTGCAAGATGACAGGGAACTGAAACAGACTACTCAGGGAGAAGCAAGAACTGTGTGTCTTATCCCCTTGATAAAGAGGGCTGTTTGGCTAGGGTACCTTATCCACAGGAGCAGAGTAGAAAGGAAACTTATACCATATTGGACAATAAACAGATCAACCCTTTGTCCCCGAGGGAAATGCTATCTCTATCTTTCATGGCTCTTTGTTATGCAAAAATTTTTGAAGGCCAGAGTGGAGGCTGGGGCAAGAGGATTGCTTGAGACCAGGAGTTAGCGACCAGCCTAAACAACATATTGAGACTCATCTCTGCAAAAAATTTTTAAAAAATTAGCCAGGCATGGTGGTGCATGCCTGTAGTCCCAGCTACTTGGAGGCTGAGGCAGGAGGATCACTTGAGCCCAGGAGTTTGAGGTTGCAGTGAACTACGATGATAGCACTGCACTCCAGTCTGAGCAATATAATGAGACCCTGTCTCAAAAAAAAAATCTATGAAAATATAATTAGTACTGGTGCTTGCAAGACATGCAGAAATATGAGAGACTCATGGGCCGTTGTCTCCCAATGCAATGTCAATAGGATTGAAGAACAAGCACATTTTTTTTGAGAATGAGTCTTGCTATGTGCCCAAGTTGATCTTGAACTCCTGCGCTCTCATCTCAGCTCCCTGAGTAGCTGGGATTACAGAGGTGTTCCACCATGCCTGGCTTTTGATTGCAATAGTAATAAGACTAGGGTCACAACAAATGAAAATTTATCTGATCAGTTAGAGTCAATAATTTTGGCAGTTCTTCATATAGTGGTTGAGGTTAAACTATAAAAGTGGGACTTTTCAATTTCATAAAAAGCTAGGATAGAATTGCTGGAGAAGGCACACTGAAGTCTCTGTATTCTGAATATTTGACCATCAGCAGGTGTCTTTAACCACTGTAGGTCTGACATGGCAACCCTAACTTTCTAGTTAGGTTAATAAAATCTTATCCTTTGGAAAACTAAAAATAAGAAAAACAAATTAGAAACAGAACCAGAAATAGAATAGACACAAGAAATATCTATTTACAGAAATGTTCTCTTCTCAATGAGTTGTGACAACCCAATGTGACAACTTCCACCAAATTTCTACTCCTAGCCCAAATACTACCTCTTTTGGGAAGTCTTTCTCATTTCCCTGGGGTAAAATTGACTCTGTGAATTCCAATGATTTTGTTTATAGTATTTATTATAGTAGCTATCATACTCCCTTGTACTACAATGTTTTTTTATATCCTCTATCAGAAATAGTTTCTGCCTCCAAGTAGCTTACAATCTGGTTAATAGATTTTCATTCCCCAAATAATTTTTTTCTTCATTTCTTAATTTTATTTTTATTTTTCTTTCATTTTTGTGTGTCTCTGTCTCTCTCTCCTTCTCTCATCTATATATTTAAAGAATCTTAGAAATATTCTTACTCTTGTCTCAGTGAATCTACTGATTGTAATCTACTTTAAGGAAGTATTAAGGTCATTCAATATGAAATGTCCGATTTCCAATCAAAAGTGTAGTTTATTATATCTCAAACAAAAAGCAGTACAATTAATCAAAGTATGTGCCTAAACTATCGATGCAGTTTTGCCATCTTAACAGTAGCTTGTTTATTCCAGTAGCACAGAAGCCTGGAGAGCAAGTAGCGATAAAATTGTGAAAGGCGTTTTCCACAGCTTGTTGAAAATTGAATATTTTTCCTTGCAAGAGGTGGTCCAAAGCCTGGAAGAAGTGGCAGTCAGTTGGTGCAAGGTGTGTTCAATATAGTGGATGACAGAGAGTTTCCAAGTCCAGCTTCTGTAGGTTGAGCAGCCTTGTTTGTGCAACCTGTGGTCGAGTGTTGTCTTGCAAGAGGATTGGCCTGTCTCTATTGACCAATCTTGGCTGCTTAATCACAAGCATCCTTATGATTTTGTCCAATTGGTTGCAGTAGACATCCACTGTAATCGAGTGACCAAGTGTCATGAAGCTGTAGTGGACAATACCAGTGCTGGGCTACCAAACATACACCATTAGCTTTTTTTGGTGAATATTTGCTTTCGGACTGTTTCCACACTTCATCTTTATCCAACCATTGTGCTTGTGATTGTCAAGAAGAATCCATTTTCATCACATGCAATAACACGGTGTAGCAATGGTTCTCCCTCATGTCGTGATAGCAAAGAAAGGCAAGTTTTGAGATGATTTCTCTTCTGACACTCATTTAATTGATGCGGTACCCATATATCCAGCTTCTTTACATTGCCCATTTATTTCAAATGGTCCAATATCATTGGAATAGTAACATCACATCTTGCTGCTAATTCACGCATAGGTTGAGATGGATTCGCGTCCCCTACAGGTTTCAGCTCATCATTATCCACGTTGGTCTCAGGTCGCCCACGTAGCTTATTTTCAAGATTAAAATCACCAGAAAGGAACCTCTCAAATCATCGACGTACTGTGTGTTCATTAGCCACATCCTTCCCAAACACTTCATTGATATTTTGAGCTGTCCATGCTGCATTGGTTCCAGGACAGAACTCATATTGAAAAATAACACAAATTTTTGACTTATCCATGGTTTCACAAAAATTGCTGTAAAAAAACTTTGAAAGATAAACATGAGCCAAAATGTGCGTTTGAAAGACTGAGGATGTACCTTCACAATAAAAATAAAGCAAGAAGTGTCAAAGTGAAACATCAGAGATAGCAACTGTCAAACTTAGTACTAAGGGAATCGGACATTTCATACTTAATAACCTAAAATAATTTTAAATTGAGTAGTTTTTGTGGAAGGGTGCTCATCACAATGTTACTTATAATGAAAATGTGGAAACAGCTTAAAATGCTCCCAAAGAGGACAGTAGTTAAATACATATGGTGTATACATAGAATAGAATATTTTATTTTTAATAATCTGATGCATTTATTTTTAGGTTATTTTTCTTTTCATATGTTTACATGGTTGAAAAATAATAAATCAATATGATGCTGGCATAGAATAGAGAAATAAATCAAGGGATAAAATTGAGAATCCAGAACTACATTCTAATATTTATGATCAATTCATTTCTGACAAAGAGGGCATGGCAATTCACTGAGCAAAGAATAGTTCTTTCAAAAAATAGTACTGAGACAATGGATACGCACATACAAAAGAATGAATTTGAACCCCTACACCACAGTATACACAACAATTAACTCAAAATGGACCATAGACCTAAATGTAAGACCTAAAAGCATAAAACTCTTACAAGAAGACATAGGAGTATATTTTTTTGACCTTGGCAATGTTTTCTTAAATATGACACCGAGATTATTAGCCATAAAAAATACTTAAATTTCTTTGAAATTACAACTTTTGTGACATAAATGATATCACTGAAAAAGTAAAGAGCCAACCCACAGACTGGGAGAAAATATTTGCAAGTCATATATATAACTCATATCCAGAATATATAAAGAACTCTTAAAACTCAATAATAAAAACACAAGCAACTCACTTGAAAAGTAAAAGAGGCAAAGGTTTGAATAGACATTTTTCCAATGAAGATACACAAATGACCAATAGCACATGAAAAGATGCTCAACATCATTAATCATTATGAAAACACAAATCAAAACCACAAAGGAGGCCGGGCACGGTGGCTCATGCCTGTAATCCTAGCACTCTGGGAGGCCAAGGCGGGTGAATCGTTTGAGCCCAAGAGTTCGAGACCAGCCTGAGCAAGAGCACGACACCGTCTCTACTAAAAATGGAAAGAAATTAGCTGGCCAACTAAAAATATATAGAAAAAAATTAACCGGGCATGGTGGTGCATGCGTGTAGTCCCAGCTACTCAGGAGGCTGAGGCAGGAGGATTGCTTGAGCTCAGGATTGAGATTGCTGTGAGCTAGGTTGACGCCCTGGCACTCTAGCCTAGGCAACAAAGTTAAGACTCTGTCTCAAAAACAAACAAACAAACAAAAAAAGGAAGTCCCTGCTATGGCTCAGGCCTGTAAATTTAGCACTTTGGGAGGACAAGGAGGGAGGATCACTTGAGGCCAGGAGTTTCAGACCAGACTCAGCAATATAAGGAGACCTCCTTGTCTCTACAAAAAAAAAAAAATTAATTAATTAATTAACTGAATGTGGTGGCATGGGTTTGTGGTCCCAGTTACTTGGGAGGCTGAAGCAGGCTGATTGCATGAGCCCAGGACTTTGAGGTTGCAGTGAACTATGGTGATGCCACTGCACTCTAGCCCTGGTGACTTGTCTCCAAAAAGAAAAAAAAAAAACCAACCAAACAAAAAAACCCATAAAGAAATATCACTTCATATCACACATACTAGAATAGCTATGATAAAAATACAGATAACAACAAGTGTTTGTGAGGATGTGGAGAAATTGGAACCCTCACACATTGTTGGTATGTATGTAAAATGGTGCAGCCTCTGTGGGAAACAATTTGGCAGTTTCTCCAAAAGTTAAACATAGTATAACCATATGACCCAGCAATTCTACTCCTAGTTATCTACCCCCCCAAATAAAGACATATGTTACACAAAAACTTGCACATGAATATTCATAGCAGCATTATTCATAATAGCTGAGAAGTGGAAACAAGCCAAATGTCCATGAACCAATGAATGGATAAACAAAATGTGGTATATCTACACAATGGAATAGGATATTATTCATTCATAAAAAATAAATTAATGATACACACTGCAGCAGAGATGAAACTTGAAAATATCGTTAAGTGAAAGAAGTCACAAAAGACCTCATATTGTGTAATCCCACTTATGTAAATTTCTACAATAGGCAAATTCATAAAGATAAAAAGTAGATTAGTGGTAGCCTAGAGCTGGGGATGGGATCGTGAAAATGTTTTAAAATTAGATTACGGTGATGATTGTATAGCTCTGTAAATATACTCAAAACTGTGGAGTTGTATACTTTAAATGGGTGAACTTTTTGGTATGTAAATTACATTGTTAAAGCTATTAAAATAGCATCATATAATGCATGTGTTTTACCAATGGTTTTATTCAATCAATTTATTAATGTATTTCATGCTAATAAATATTTCTACAACATTTAAAAAAAATCTTTGTTTTCTGCTTATTACAGGAGTAATGTATGTTCATTGGGGAAAAATCTCAAAAATATAGAAATGTCTAACAGAAAATCAAAATTTTGACATAATCCTATTATTCAACAATGTGGTTGTCTAATTAGAGGCTGCTTAGTATTTTGTTGTATGGTTGTGTTATAATTTACTCAGTTAATTTCGTATTATTTTTTATTTAGCAATAGGTTGAAAACAATTTCTCATAAATCACATTGCTATGAACATCTTTGTGTAGGTGTTGTGGTGTAATGGCCTAATTATCTTGTTAGAATAAATTCCTACAAGCATATTTGCTAGTTAAAGTGTATCGATATTTTTAAGGTTTTTAAAATTATTACTGCTAGGCCGGGCGTGGTGGCTCACGCCTGTAATCCTAGCACTTTGGGAGGCCGAGGCCGGTGGATCGCTCAAGGTCAGGAGTTTGAAACCAGTCTGAGCAAGAGCGAGACCCCGTCTCTACTAAAAAATAGGAAAGAAATTAATTGGCCAACTAAAAATACATATAGAAAAAATTAGCTGGCATGGTGGTGCGTGCCTGTAGTCCCAGCTACTCAGGAGGCTGAGGCAGGAGGATCGCCTGAATCCAGGAGTTTGAGGTTGCTGTGAGCTAGGCTGATGCCACGGCACTCTAGCCCGGGCAATAGAGTGAGATTCTGTCTCAAAAAAAAAAAAATTATTACTGCTAAATTTTATCTGAAGAAAACCACAAATTTGTATCCTAGTCAGCAATATTTGTGTAGTGTCTGTTTCCCCTCATCTTTTTCTAAACCTCGTTATTATTTCCTTTTCTTAAAACATCTTTGCCAATTTGATAGATGAAAATGGTGTCATTTTAATTTGAAATTATTTTTATTACAAGTTAAATTTTGAATACTTTGTCATGATCATTTGACTATTTGTATTCCTTTATGAATTTCCTGTTTAATTAAGCCTTTTGCTCATTTCTTAAATCAAAATCTTCATTTTTTTTCCAAGACTACATTCAATAGAATAATATGCAGCCAATAAAAATGTTTTATAAAAAGTTTTTAATGCGTATTTTCAATGTGAAGAGAAAAAAAAACCCATGATTGAATATGTATCTATCACACGAGCTCAATTATTAAAATAAATAGATTATTTTAAAATTCAATTTAAATTAAAATAGATTATGCATTGAGAAAGACTAAAAAATATTTTTAGAGTAATCATCATTAGATGGTGGGTTTAGATGCTTTTTATTTTCTTTAAACTTTGTATTTTCCTTGTTTTTTACAATGAGCATGTGTTGTTTTTATAATTAAGCAAAAAAGTGGGTTTTTTTCCCTTTCAAATCACAGAGCTAGTTTGTGGCTAAACCAGGACAAGACTCCCATTGCCCTTCCCCACGTCCTCTGCCTGATGCCTCTAGAAAGGTGTGGTGAGAGATAGCAGAAGAATCGAGGGAAGAGAAGGAGTGCAAAAAGGTTCAAAAAGAAAGTGTTATAGGAGGATATTCTTATTCTTAGGAGATACAGGCTGCAGAACTTAAGATTCAAGTGTAATTAATGCTATTGGCAACTTAGGAATTGTATGCTGCAGTATTTATGTCATAATGTCTGGAGAGACAAGGGGGAGGTCAGGAAGAGAGGAGGAGAGAGAGAGAGAAAGGGAGAAGGAGTGAGGGAGAGGGAAGGAGGGATGGAGGAAGCGTGGTGAAATAACTGGTGATTCTAAGTGAAGACATGCGGCTGCCTGTTTCAGTGTTCTTTCAACCTTTTGTCAGTTTGAAAACAATAAGGAGGAGGTTAACCCCCCTGAAAGTGTTTCAGAGAAATGAATTATGATGAGCCCTAAGAAGAGGCATTTGGGACTGGGAAATCACTGGAGAGCTTAACTGCATAATGATTTTCGAAGAGTTGAATGAGGAGAAGTGGAAAGGGCTGGAAAGTAAGTGGGATACAAGGCAATGGAGTCAATCGTGTGGACAAGAATTTGAGCAATGGGGAAAAGACAGGCAGAAACTGGCCCGTGAAGCAAGAGAATTTTGGAAAAGTTTTTGTATTGGTATTAATTTTCACCTCATTATGGATTCCTATTAAAATAAACTTAATATTTGACCTTCTACCTCCTCTCCACACACATTTTTTTCCTGAGGTATAAAATGAGCTAGAAAAATCAATAAAAAAATAAAAGATAATAAAATGCACAATGCTACCATCTAGAGTATCCACTGAAAATTACACCCAGTGTTTATCATCAATGCAGGTGACTTGCTCAGAGACCAGTTTGGGGCCTCTGGGGTTTTTTGTGTTTGTGGCTTTGTGAAAGCCATGTAGGAGGGTGAGCAATATTCTCGGTGCAGCCTAGTATCTAGGGACAAATATTTTGATCACTGAGTGAAATATTTCACATTTTGATGAAGTCCTAAAATTTGATTTCAAACTAGGAGAGACATTTTGGCAATGCTTTACCTCAACAGTGCTTTGGAAATGAACTGAAACATTTTGGAGAAGAGGAGGTTCAAGGATTACTCTAAGTACAAGAATTAAGGGATTTATTGCATTTAGCTAGGAGAAAGGTGAAACTGGGCTTGAAGTTTCTTTTTGCTTCGGAAAACGTCATCAGGCTTTTCAGCTAGTCTGAAGCCAAGTGTTACTGGCTAATGGTGAAGGTGCACATATGGGAATGCACTCTCAGGGAATGGTAGACAGAGTAATTTAGGGTAGTCAGGAGCTGACTCTTGAAGGGTGTGAAGGATTTCAACAGTTGAAGATGGGGTGGACAGGAAAAGTTCCAGGCAGAGGGAATATTGAGAACAAAAACAGAAAAGCGCAGGGCATGTTTAGAGAACAGGGATCAGTCCTGGAGTGGCCAGAGTAGGAAATGCATTAGGGGAACGTGTCGGAAAGAAGGTGAGAAAGGTGGATTGGCATATATGTCTCTCTTCTCTTCCCCCAACAAGAGGATTTGCTCTTGAGAATAGGGGGCTTCGTCTTTTGTCTCTCTGAGGGCCTGAGTACACAGTAAAAGCTTAATAAATGTTGGTCAATTAGACCATCAGCTAATACCACTGTGCATTTCTAGCTCCTTAGAGTTTGGCTGTCAGGACTAGGAATGAGGGTAGATGCTGGGATTTAGCTACTGAGAGGCATGGTTCTGGTTTTTGAAATCAGGCAAGTGCAACTCCCAGCTAACACCCAGGGCAGTACGTCTCAGATCAATGGGGATCTTGTTAACAACCAGATTCTGATTCAGTATGTCTGATGTGGGGCCTGTGATTCTGCATTTCTAATAACCTCCCAGGTGATGCCTCTGTTATTCATCTGGGGATATCACACATCAAATAGCAAGGATTTAAAGGGCCTCCACTCGTCACTCCTTGAATTTTGCAGACTTCAGACTCCTAAATGATTGGGCACAAGTTACGATTCTTCACCTAGTATAGCTGATGAGAAAGCTCGAATCAAATAAAGTATCTTGCAAATCCTCTTGCTGGGGAAAGAGAAGAGAGACATATATGCCGATCCACCTTTCCCACCTTCTTTCTGACACGTTCCCCTAATCTTGCCACTAGAATTGTTGAGATACGTTTGGACTAGTGGCATCCAATTCATGCCAACTTTCTTTTTACTTTTCCTAGTTAGATGAGTATCGGTCTAGATAGTTGCACTCAGAGTGTAATCTAGTTTTTTTGTTGGAAAAGGGCAAGCCTTTACTCTCTAAATATGGACGTATCTATTAATTGAACATCCCTTCTGTCTAAATTCCGTGCCTGTTTCCCCTTTAATAATTACAAGCTTGTGTTTCTCAGGTAAAAGCTCACATAAGGAGTAGTCAAACTCTAGTCCTTGCTATTCTGAAAAATGATTCTTATCATATGAAGAAATATGGCTGTAACAACATAAATTCTGCTTTATTTGTTGTTTATTAATTTGTGTTTATTTCATTATTTTCCTTGTCCTTTGAGCAGGCTAGGCTGGATAAGTTTAGCATTGATTTCATCATGAAGGTCAGGATTGGTAGGAATGATCTCCATGATGAAAATGAAGTGATGGTAAATTGTTTCATAAATTAATTGACTTCTGGTTAATTATACAATTACACATTTCAGTGGGGCTAAGATTATAGTCTTATCAAGAAAGATGGCCATCTTTATGGCAATATCAGATTTTTTTCCCCTTAAGATATATGAGAAACATAGGTCTAACAATGAGATGGTCATACCATCTGAAGTTCGGAGGCAAAAAAGGCTGCCTATTCGACCCTCCACCAGAACCCCAGGTTTTTCTTTGTGTTTGGATCTCACCTCTGCTCAGATTCTCAATATGTCTTTGCAAGACTCATTATCTGCCTAACTTTAGCCACTGGGAACAGCAAGGATTTGCTCAGCAACCTCCAGCCACCTGGGGGTTCACTCTCATGCGTAGCTGAGGGAAGAGGTTTTCTGCTGATGCATACCTATATGTATATGTATATATTAAAATTAATAACACAAGAGGAAATGAGGGAATTTTACTTTGGCATTTAAATCAATATTTTTTCAAGTGCTAGAGCAATTGTCAGGCTTTCTTCTTACCCCAAAGGGTATGGGCTACCCTAATCACCAGCACAGCAACCTAAAAACACACCAGTTTTGTGGGGAGGGATTGGGTTCTTCACAAGAACCTTCCTGCTCTGTGGCCTAGAGTACTTCTCCTATAGCGTAGACTCAGATCTAGAAGAGGTTAAATGAAACAAGGGCTTTCTGATTCCTGGCTATTTTTGAAATGCAGTTCTATTTGATTTGAGTGAGGATTCCGAGTTAAAACTCCTTTCTTCCTTCCTTTTTTTCTTTATTGGCTTGAGATATACAAGTTTTAAAATTACAAGAGAGCTACTATGTTATAAAAAATTCAAATATTATGCAAGTGAAGATCCATCATTCCTTTTATTTATTTATTAAATTATTTATTTTTATGTTTTTGTTGACAGGGTCTTGCTCTGTTGCCTGGGCTAGAGTGTAGTGGCATCACCATAGCTCACTGCAGCATCGAACCCCTGGGCTCAAGTGATCCTCCTGTCTCAGCCTCCTGAGTAGCTGGGACTATAGGCATGGGCCACCATGCCTGGCTAATTTTTTTCTATGTATATTTTTAGTTGGGCAATTAATTTCTTTCTATTTTTAGTAGAGATGGGGGCTCGCTCTTGCTCAGGCTGATTTCGAACTCCTGACCTTGAGCCATCCACCCACCTCGGCCTCACAGAGTGCTAGGATTATAGGCGTGAGCCACCGTGCCCGGCCTAAGAATATATTTCTTATCTAAAGGATTATTATTTGGCAGAAAATCAGGCATTATTTTTCCCCAATAGAGCATTATACTCCTCTGCAGTCAGAAAGAATAATTCTTGCATTTGTATTACATTTTATACATTTCAAATTGCTTTGGTATTCATTGCCACATTTGAGCTTATATGGAACATGCTACTCAAGCATTATGGTGTTTAAGAGATATTTTCTTCATTTTATAAACAATAAAACTGGGACCCATTAAGGTCATACCATTGATCAGTGATAGAGTCAGACCTTGATCCCTAATTTTCTAACTCTTACGTTTAAAACATTTTTTTCTTTTATTTGCAGTTGACATATAATAGTTGTACATATTTATGGGATACATAGTGATATTTCAATATATGTATACAATGTGTAATGATCGAATCAGGGTAATTAGCGTATCCATCACCTGAATCATTTTTCTTTTTTTGTGTGTGTTGGGAACATTCAAAATCCTCTTTTCTAGCTATTTGAAAATATACAATAAATTATTGTTATCTATAGTCACCCTACAGTGCTTATAGAACAGTAGGACTTATTCCTCTTATCTAGTCATAATTTCATATCCACCAACCGACGTCTTCCTATCCTCTTTTCCCCTCTACCCTTCCCAGACTCTAGTAACCATTATTCTACTCTCTACTTCTATGAGCTCATCTTTTTTAGCTCCCGTATATGAGTGAGAACATGTGGTATTTATCTTTCTGTGTTTGACTCATTTCACTTAACATAATGTCCTCCAGGATCATCCATGTTGCTGCAAATGATAGGATTTCAGTATTTTTTTGTGGCTTAATAGTATTTCATTGTGTCCATACACCACATTTTCTTTATCCATTCATCTGCTGATGGACACATAGCTGAGTCCATATCCTAGCTATTGTGAATAGTGCTGCAATAAACATGGGAGTGCAGATGTCGCTTCAATATACTGATTTCTTTCTTTTGGATATTCTACCCAGCAGTGGGATGGCTGGATCATATGGTAGTT
This sequence comes from Lepilemur ruficaudatus, assembly GCA_963574885.1. Classification (NCBI taxonomy): domain Eukaryota; kingdom Metazoa; phylum Chordata; class Mammalia; order Primates; family Lepilemuridae; genus Lepilemur; species Lepilemur ruficaudatus. Next base: position 29,216 of record CAUYRT010104385.1, on the reverse strand, counting down.
CTATTTTTAGTTTTTTGAGGAATTTCCATACTGTTTTCCATAATGGCTGTACTAATTTACATTCCTACTAACAGTGTACAAGGGTAACCTTTTCTCCACACCTTTGCCACCATTTCTTATCTCTTATCTTTTTGATAATAGCCATTGTAATTGAAGTAAGATGATTTCTCATTGTGGTTTTGATTTGCATTTCTATGATGATTACTGATATTGAACATTTTTTTCATATACCTATTGACCATTTATATGTCTTCATTTGAGAAATGTCTATTCAGATCCTTTGCGCATTTTTAATGGGATTATTATTATTAATTTTTTTTGCTGTTGAGTTGTTTGAGTTCCTTGTATGTTCTAGATGTTAATCCCTTGTCAAATGAATAGTTTGCAAATGTTTTCTTCCAGTCTGTAGGTTGTCTCTTCACTCTGTTGATTGTTTCCTTTGTTGCACAGAAGCTTTTTAGTTTGATGCAGTTCCATTTGCCTATTATTACTTGGGTTGCCTGTGCTTTTGAAGTCTCAGCTGTGCAATTGTTGCCCATATCAACGTCATGAAGTGTTTCCCCTATGTTTTCTTCCAGTAATTTTATAGTTTCAAGTCTTACATTTAAGTCTTTAATCCATTTTGAGTTGATTTTTGTATATGGTGGGAAACAGGAGTCTAGTTTCATTCTTCCACATATGCATACCCTGTTTTTCCAGCACCATTTATTGAATAGATTGTTCTTTCCCCAGTGTATGTCAAAAATCGGGTGGCTGTAAATAGGTGGATTTATTTCTGGGTCCCTATTCTGTTCCATTGATTTATGTATATGTTTTTATGCCAATATCATGCTGTTTTGGTTACTATGGCTTTATAGTATTAAAATATTTTGAAGAGTGGTAGTATGATGCCTCCAGCTTTGTTCATTTTCAGGATTACTTTGGGTATTCAGGGTCTTTTGTGGTTCCATACAAATTTTAGAATTGTTTATTCTACTTCTGTGAAGAATGTCATTGATATTTTGATAGGGATTGCATTGAATTTGTAGATTGCTTTGGGTAGTATGATCATTTTAACAATATTAATTCTGCCAATCTCTGAACATGGAATGTATTTCTATTTTTTGTATACCCTTTTAAATTTATTTCATCAGGGTTTTCCAGCTTTCATTGTAGAGATCTTTTACCTCCTTGGTTAAATTTATTTCTAGGTATTGTATTTTTTGTGGCTGTTGTCCATGGGATTGCTTTAATGATCTCTTTTTCAGTTAGTTTATTATTAGTGCATAGAAATGCTACTGCTTTTTGTGTATTGAGTTTGTATACTGAAACTTTACTGAATTTGTTCATTAGTTCTAAGAGATTTTGGTGGAGTCTTTAGGTTTTTCTATATATAAGATCATGTCATTGAAAAGAAGGGCAATTTGACTTCCTTTTTTTCTATTTGGATGCCCTTTATTTCCTTCTCCTGCTGAATTGCTCTGGCTAGAACTTCCAGTATTATGTTGAGTAAGAGTGATGAAAGTGGGCATCCTTGTTTTGTTCCAGTTCTGAGAGGAAAATCTTTCAGCTGTCCCCCAATTATTATGTTAGTTGTGGGTTTGTCATATATGGCCTTTATTGTGTTGCAGTATGTTCCTTTTTGTACCTCATTTAGTGAGTGTAACTCCTACATTTCTGCTGTTTCTTCAGCATAGTGAAGTGGCATGAAAGCTCAGGTGAGCTAGGTGGATTACAAACTGATTTGTCAAATGGACTTTGCTTTGAAAGGCATTTGGCTAGGGGTGGGTATTCTCAAGTGAAACAGTAACTGTGCCACCCCTGAGAAGGGTGTGTTCTGCTGTACTTGGCTTATGCATTGATTGTGATTGTCCTCCTCTCTGAGATATGATCCAATAATGAAAAAAACATTTCATTTCCCTCTTGGAGTTTTTGTTAGTACTTTATGTGGATAAGGTTTTATTGGGATAATTATTGTAAATGTAGCACACATGAAGGGTAGCTCCAAAAGCATTTTTAGAGCATAAATGTATGATAATGAATTTCATGGCAGCACACAAAAATCTTCTTGCCCTGAAAGCTACCAGCAGGAGAGACATTACTGTCTGTCAGAGAAATGACAGCTAGAAAGAAACTCCTCTTCTAAATTTTCCTTCTCTATGTATGACATGTCTTTCCCATAGAGCTCTTAAGACCCTTCATGTTATCAGCTATACATGAGCATTCTTTTTATAAACCACCCTAGGGTTCTAAGAGACTCCGTGAGAGAACAAAAAGAGCATAGTAATCCTAAGAAACTGGCTGACTGTAACAGTCCCAGCACCTCCTAATGAGAGGGAATGGAGTCGTGAGAGCAGCAGTGTGTTAGCCCCACGGCTAGTTTCCTCTTAGACTGGGTCAGGAGCTTCAGAGAACCTGTCCCCTCGATGTAGAATGTGGTCTCCTGACTTGTGACTATGCTTTTATTTGTTTCTCCATTTGAAAGATGCATTCTGTGAGAATACAGAGACCTCTGTCCCCCCCACCCCCCCATGCACACCTTCTCCAGCAGAACCTAAATTCTATGAAAACATAAACCCTTGCATAGCCCATTGAAAGTTAAGATAGAAATAGGATGAAGGGGCGTGAATTGTATGTGAGAAAATTTCAGAGCTCCCTGCACCAAAATTGTAAAGAAAACAAATTCGAAAGCTGATCTGATACTGAAGTCTAAAATGGTGCTTCAAATGTAAAAAGTAGTTGAAGTGGGCCAGAGAAAATGATCCACATGTACCAGTGAGTTTGAGACTCTTTTAGGACTAGCTATTAAATAATTTATATGGTAATACCCTTTGCAATTTTAAGATTAGTAATTCTGCTTTACACTTCAAGCAGTGTTTTTTATTTCAATCAGAACCCTTTGGGTATGTGTTTTATTACTGGATTTAAAAGAAAATGTAAAACTCTTGCAGAGCCTGGCTGGCACCATCTGCATTTGGCAACTTCCTCTTTAGACCCCATAGCAGGCTGAATTGCCTTTGGTAAGATGGTGTCGTTGATAAAGTTGATCTTTGGAGCCTTCAGCCTCCTTACTTTGCCCTCTTTTCTCTTTGTGCTATTTTACCTCCCCCTCCCCTTCCCAGCCCAACCCACCCCCTCTTCCTTCAGGCTTCCAGCACTATATATTATCTTCCTTCTCTTTCTTCCTCCCTATTAAAATCTGCTCTGAGGAGTGGCTGTAATATTAGTCATTTACAACTCAGTATGTATTTAAATCAATTTTTCCCCTCTCACAGAGAGCTTCCCTCTAAATTTTTTTTTTTTTTGAGACAGAGTATTGCTCTTTTGCCCAGGTAGAGTGCCGTGGTGTGAGCCCAGCTCACAGCAACCTCAAACTCCTGGGCTCAAGCAATCCTTCTGCCTCAGCCTCTGGAGTAGCTGGGACTACAGGCACGCACCACCATGCCCAGCTAATTTTTTTCTATATATTTTTAGTTGTCCAATTAATTTCTTTTTATTTTTAGTAGAGATGGGGTCTCACTCTTGCTCAGGCTGGTCTCGAACTCCTGACCTTGAGCAATCCTCCCGCCTCAGCCTCCCAGACTGCTAGGATTACAGATGTGAGCCACCACGCCCGGCCCCTCTAAACTTTTATCTCCAATTATAGAATTAAAGACTTTGTCCTTTGTTTAAGGAATTTAGGGCATTAGTAAGCTTGTGGGGGGAGGGGTAGATTTTTGGCCAAGTGGACCTTAATGGCATCTCAGAAATCGATGGATGATTGTAACATTCACAATTCTTAGCACGGTGGCTAGCACACCTAGTTGCAGTTTAATGAGGTTTTGCTAATTGGATAAGTGTTTGTCTACTCCTCCTACCAATAAAGCTTGGGCTGTTAGACTTTTCTGGTTCCTTTTCAATGTCTCCCAGGTAGATACTGTGGGACTTGGGCACATTGTGGATCCTGATATTACACTGGAGTTTGATAATGAAAAGGTGGCAATATTTGAGAAGATGAAATCTTGCAGGATAATTCGATGAGCAGTCATAGGACAGAATCAGAAAGTTAAACAGACATCTATGAATCTTCCAGAATTGAAAACTGTCGAAATTGCTGGAAGATTAGATCATATTAGTCATTTGCTGTAAACCTGCTCTGGCTGTACCTTCAAAGAAGGGTTTATTTCCTGACTGTCAGTCAACTGTGGCCTGATTAGAGGGAGCAGGATCTGAGGAGGGCAGAGTCTGGCTCCGGAGTCATTTCTGATGAGTTTTTCTTTCACCTAAAACACAGCAGAAGTGAGTGCAAGGTGGAGAAGAGATTTACATTTTTTTCCCTTATTGCTCATATGAAGCTTATATTTCCATTAAAAATCTTTTCACGGAAAGCTCTTGGAAAAATTGACTCCTGAAGCAAGCATTATTTGGAGCGTTTGGAACGTGGCTTTCTGGCAAGGTGGAGGGTTTGAATGTGATTAGCAGACAAGCCCTGTGCTGGGCCTCTTGGCTTCTGCGGGCTGGTGTTCATCTGTACACCACCCCGCCTACCTTGTTTCTGCTACTGCTAGAAATGTCCCAGCTACTGTTCAGACATTCTCCATTACATTCTCCAACTCTCCTTTATTGTCATTTGGGAGTGGCCCACCCTTTACGCACAGAAATCAATAATTATAATTTTCCCCAAGAAATCCTGGGAGGAGGGTGTGGTGGTTGAACTCCGATGAGGCCACTTCTGCCCTAATCTCTAAGCCTATCTTACTGATATAAGGACAACTTCTGTCAGCTTTAGGAGAGGAAACGGGAAGGAAAATAGGGGTGCTTTGCTCTTTCCTTGACGAACATATTTGCCATAGTTGCTGGGTAACTTTTCATCGCCTACCTCTCACACTCCCATTTCTAAGAAACCCCAGAGTTGCTTTCTTTTTGGGCCTCATATTGTTTTTCAATAGGTTAAGGCTACAACTGTTAGAAGCAAGGGCTTTTACTCTGGGGCTGTTAAAGTAACCCTTTTCAAGTCTTCACAATTTGTTTAGCAATTAAAATAAAAGAGAGATGAAATCTCACATATACATGTAAGTGACTCTTCCTTTCATGTTTTTGCCTGGCTATAATTTGAAATGCTTTTTAACCACAAACTTTTCATTAAATAGAAAATGTATTAATTATTCTCTTAGGAAGGGCGAAACACTCCCAGTGACCTGTCTAAAGAATCCCGTTAGTGACAGCTTCTGTCAAATTAGAGCAAGAATTGTACTGATTCTGAACAATGTGGGGGAAAGACAATAAAATCAGGAAAATTTTAAGAACAACATCACTGCCTTAATAATTAGTTTTGGGCTGTGAAAAACTTCTAAGTACTTTACTAAAGGTATATTTGGAAAGATAAAAAACTACAGCATTCTAGGCTCAATAAAGCAAAATGGTAATGGTGAACAATCCTAAAGATCTTTCAGTAAGAAGATGTATTGAAATGTCTCAGAAGTTTGTGGCATTATTTGAAAGAAAATTTTATATAATGGAGTTCAAAATCTCTATAATGAGCTTGAAACAAGTATAGAAGTGATTAATACAATTTCCTTTAACAAGGACCCTTAATTAACTAAACCTTTTACTGAATTGCATTTTTGCAGAAAGAGGTATATGAAAAGATAACCATTTTCTGGGTTTTTAAGGTAGTATTTCTAGTGTATTGTGGGTTCACTATGGGTTAAACACAATCTCTTAAGCCTTTTACAGCTACATTACTAGTCTGGACTGATGCCATTGATGGTTGGAAAGATGACTCCAAGACCCAGCAATATCTTTAATCTTCAAATATTGAATTTTGTTCACTAATGTAACTTACTATACTGTATTCACTAAGGCAGGAAATTGGACTCGCAGAATTTTCTGTCATAAATTTTGAAAAAATAATAGGATTTTCAGGTTAACTCCCAGTTACCCAGACAAAAAACAATCAGACAAAATATTCTAGTCTCAGAACCAATGAAGAAAGGATTGGCCATGCTGGTGTGTCAGTGTATTGAATATAGCCAAAAATGATTGCCCGTGGTTTAAAAATAGTTTTGTAGTAAATTTGTGATAATAGGAATTGACCTGGGGCATTTGTTATTATTCACTAAATATAGCCACCTAAAATAGTGGCTGGCATTTGATAGGTACTTTTAAAATACTTTTTTTCTATGTCTTGTATATTTTTGAGATAATAAGACAATTTTGTTGTCGTTTGCCCCTGATAATTTGTTTCCTTCTTGTCTTGCACTCCTCCTACTCATTGAATCAATTATTGCTTCAGGGGAAGACAGATATGACCTAGAACAAATGTGTCATTGTTCAGCTCTGAGTTTCAAACTAAATTTTTTTTTTTAGTTCATAGTGAGATAATAGTTTCAAAAGCCAGGTTTTGATGAGGGAAAGATTCCCTTTACATATCAAGAAGAAAATGTGGTAGTTTGAAAATAATACTTCACCATCAGCCATTGTATAGAGGATGGAGGATTCTAACATAAGGGAAGTTTCTGCCACTCAGGAAACCAAAAGCTATTTGGGTACTCAGAGGAGGAGCTTGGAGATATTTGGGCAGGAATGTGCCTAAGCTTAGGATGTTGACTCCACATTCTGGGCCATGAGAGGGGTTGATATTTCCCTTCCTATTTATAACTTGTGTTTTTTGGGGGTGACCTCACATGGTACCCCATATCAACACAGAATAGCCACGGTTGAATAGAAATGGCACGATGGTGGCATGATAAAACAAAGAGAGGGCTGGGGCCCATCTACTTGGTGCTGAAGGGCTATAAAGGAGATCTTAAGTTCCCACATGCCCTGGTGGGGGATGCAAGAGTGAAGAAAGAACAGGTGGATAAGGGATCACGTGGGGTCAGAAAGAAGACGCATCTCAGTGTGGGAACCTTATCATCATAGTAATAGCAATGCTCATGATCATTAGCTATGGCTCTTGGCATGATTCCCTAAAGGCCAGGTGGACCTGAAACACTATAGTGGACACCTGTGCAGGACTCATGATGACCAAACACGGTTAGGGACACCTCAGCAGAGGGCGGAGAAAAACCAGAGACCAACATACAGCATAAAAGCCCCTTCTCCAGCTGCATTGAGGCTATGCAAACATTCCTCTGCACCCTGATGCCATCTTGGGGAAGGAGAAGAGAAGACATTTTGAGAAGATAGAAGCAGCCCTTATACGAAGTTTGAACTTTGAATTGACTGAAAATTATCTTGAAAGATACTAGGAAAATTGGGGCTCCAGAGTAAGATAAAGTTAGATACAGAAAATCAAGTTACTTATTTTTTTTTAGTAACTGAGTCAGAGTGTATAAATTTGTACTTCCTCCAACAAATGTATCCTCCAATACTTCACAACCTTTCCAAGTTAGCACCAAGTTTCTGGGAAAGGTATAAAGATGAATGGGATGACAAGGGAGACATTCTCTATTAAAATGCAGTTTCCCCTGGAAGTAGTAGTTACACCTTGAAATGGTATCAATTAATACTAAATTATTAGTTAACAAATTATTTGTTCATTAACACCTCAGTAGTGGTTCACAGGGAAGGGGGATGAAGACTAAGTACTTTGGAGAAGGTGATTGAGAAGTAATTAAGAAGTGGTGTAGCTTTCTTTATGTATCTGGAGCTGATTGGATAGTATTTATCCCATGGTTCTTTTCCTTTTGCTTAACCTGCTGGGACATAGGAGAGGACTGCTCTACATTTCTTTCTGTTATGAAGACACTGTCATGAGGTATTTAAGAGCATGGTCTTTGCAGTCAGACAGTCCCAGGCTCAAATATCAGCTCTATCATCTGAGTTCAAATACTAGTTGCGTGACCTTGAGTAAGGGAGCTAACCTATTTTTGGCCTCAGTTTTCTCATCTGTAAAATGGAGGAAATAATATGTTCCCTTTTCCCTGTCAAACTGTGCTGGACATCTTCCTTTTGCCTCTCCAGACCCATTTTACAACTGTTTCTACCCTACTCTCTTCTGGAAGACTGACTTGTATAGGCTCACTTACCAGGCTTTCTTGTGAGTTAGATCAATGGGGATTACTAGTGTGAGATAAGGGAGAGGAGAGTGAAATTGGGATCTTTATTCCCCCAGCTTCCCCCTGTAGGATGCCACAGGCTGATTTAATTACTCAATTAAAGGTCACAGCCCTCTCCATGTAACTCCTCCCTCCCATTGCCCTTTCAGGCCTCAGGTGATACTCTCATTCCTTCTGGGATTCTATAATATCTTCTCGTGGTTTATCACACCTCTGTAAGCAGTCTGTTTATTAGACTCTCCTCGAATTACTTAATTTGAGTGTACAGGCCTGTTTCATGCTAGAACCCTGATTGGTACATTCTCTTACCTTTTCTAAGTATCTAAGAAAAATCAAAGGAAAATACATGTACTCTTTACTTGATTCAATCTCTTTGTAAAAGCATGAATTAACTGCCCCAACCCTTGCTTTGGGATGCTGAGTTCCAATGAGGGGACAGTTTGGTCTAGTAAAAACAACACTAAGCTAAGGATCAGAAGACTTGGATTTTTGCTCTGTTTCTGCCATTAACTCTCTGTGAGCTTGGACAAATGACACAGCTCCTCTGTGGGTCCCAGTTCTTCTTCTGTAAAATGAAGGGATTGAATTAAATGACTTCCACAGTACCTTTTGTGCTTATTCCATAGTGACTAAAGTTTTCCCTAGTAGATTTGTAGCAGACATTCCTTTGATGTTAACTCACTTAGCTTTCCATACAGGAAAGGAGACTGATGCATCTCCCAATCTTTCTTAAAAAAGAAAGTAAGCAAAAGAAAAAAAAAAGGAAAAATAAAAAGAAAGAAAAAGTAACCCCTTAAAAATGATAAGCGAAGCTTTTAGAACCTTCCAATCAATCTCTCTGCCCTCAGACTGGCACATTAGGGCTCTTGACATCTGAATGATTTATTATGACTTAAAGTCCATACTTACAGCACTTCAGCTTGATTTCTTCACAACAACAGGAGGCAATGGAAGGAGACAGATGATAGGCAGGAAGTAACAGACCAGTCACTGAAAAAATGGGACCTTAGGCCGGGCGCGGTGGCTCACGCCTATAATCCTAGCACTCTGGGAGGCTGAGGCGGGCGGATTGCTCAAGGTCAGGAGTTCGAAAACAGCCTGAACAAGAGCAAGACCCCGTCTCTACTAAAAATGGAAAGAAATTAATTGGCCAACTAAAAATATATGTAAAAAATTAGCCAGGCATGGTGGCACATGCCTGTAGTCCCAGCTACTCGGGAGGCTGAGGCAGAAGGATCGCTTGAGTCCAGGAGTTTGAGGTTGCTGTGAGCTAGGCTGACGCCACGGCGCTCTACAGCCCTGGCAACAGAGTGAGACTCTGTCTCAAAAAAAAAAAAAATGGGACCTTAAATGGTGATTCTTCCACGTGGTCTTGGCAGGCATCAGAATTTTTTGTTGTTGCTTTAGTTGTTTGGTTTGGATGGTCTGTGAAAGTGGGGAGTTTAGAGAGGAAAGGGAATATTAACACACCTGGACAAAAAGAAGAACCATCAAGGGTTATAGAGAGATATATAATAGCAGTAGGGTGTTTTGGGAGGAAGGAGTGAAGCTGTAGATTGAGGTCTATCTTGTTCTCGGCCATTGTGTTATAGACTTTAAATACTTTATAGCATTTAATCAACAACTATGTTAGATAGAGATTATGATAACTACACAGAAGAGGAAATGGGTTTAAAGAGGCTTAGAAACTTACCCAAGGTCACCCAGCCTTATTAGTAAGGTGAAAAAAATAGGTTTTGAACCTAAATTTAGCTGGCTGTAAAGTTCATACTTTCCAGAGAAGGCTAAAGAGTGATGCCACGAATTGAGTCTGGCAATTTCAGGTTATGCAGATAGTTTAAAACCAGTCATGCATTCATTAAAAACATATTTATTGTGTATCTGCTATGTGCCAAGCAATGTTCTATATGCTTACAGTGGTGAACAAGTGAGATAAAATCCCTGCTGTCACTGTGCTTACCTCCTAGACAGAGATAATCAACAAGTATGCAAGTAATACAATGTAATTTTCTGATAGTCATAAGTATTTTGAAGAAGATACCATAAGGAAAAATTGATTAAGAGGTGGTCTTGTAACAGAGTCGCCCCTCCTCCCATAGATATGGAAGGGAAATATTGAGAATGGGGAATATGTAACAGAGGGAATGGCCTGGAAAACTTCCCCAGTCTTTTGGGAACTGCAGCCTGGCCTGCATCCCTGAGGTAGGTTAAGTCTTTTGTTAAAACTCCCAAGTGGCACCAGCCCCCCAGGTGGGAGGCTGGCAGAGTTCACAGGCTTCGTTTTTGGCTGAGATGGGATGATTAGAATAGTTAACCACAGTAATTGCTTGAAGCTGAGAACCCTTCCTTTAAAAGCGGTATTTCTGCCTATGTTTGGGAAATTTGGGATTTTGAGACAAGAAGATCTACCATATTTCCTCCTTTGTTGACAAGGTAAACTCTTCTTCCTCCTCAAACTGCTTGTCCTTTTTGTTCTGATTCAGCCTCATGGACAAGTGGTGGAGCTTTCGGTAATAGGCTAAGGTGACTTCTCTGAGGAAGTGACATCTAAGCTGAGTCCACAATAACTCGGGAGCTGGTCTGCAAAGATTAGGAAGAGCATTTCAGACAGAGGGACAGCAAAAATAGAAAGGAAGCCAGTGTAACTGGGGTGGGGGAGAGATGATAGGGATAGGGATAGAGATGGAGAAGGAGAGGGAGAGAGAACTTGCGAGCACTGGGGAGCTTGTGAGCAGATCTTACAGATCCCTGTAGATCATAATGTAAGGAAGGGTTTGAATTTTATTTTAAGGATGATGGTGAACCATCACTACCCTTAACTATTTTCTCCACCCAATAAACTTGGCGACTTATGATCCTATTTTGAAATCTTAGCTACCTCTGAGATGGATGAAGTTTATATAATCAATATACTTAGGATGAAAGCACTAAGTAAATGTCCATTTGTACCTGGCACAAAGCTGCAGTTCAGCAGTTGCAACCCCATGTGGGAGAGGTCAGAATGTGTGTGTGTGTGTGTGTGTGTGTATGTGTGTAGAGTGTGGGGGTAGGGGTGATATGCATGACTGCAAGACCTGGAAGGTCAGAAGATAGGTGGGACTACCCACAGACCTCAGCAGTCCTCCACTTCATCACCTCCCCAGTTTAAGGAAACTTAGCCTCTTTTCCTTGGTGCTTGAGGCTATTTCCTAGTTTACCTGCTGGTGTCACTCCTGAATGAACTGCAACTTCCAGCGAAAATGAAGGGAAGATGTTTGCATGGCTTTTGAATCTTGCATAGGCAATTCCAGTGAATACATGGGATATATTTACATAGGACTGGAAACATTTACATGATGCTCAAATCTCACAGCTTGTGGAGAGGAGATTGTTTATTTAAAGGAAGACTGAGAGAGCTGATTTGATTTCCTAATTCAACCCAAGACTATGTGATAGTAGGACATGTAAATAACTTGCTCACTGATGAAAGGTTTTATCTTTCTATTAATAAATAGAAGGAAATAAGGGGAGTAGTGTCTACAAGGAGGCACGATGGGGGCTTCTGGTATGCTGGGTAATTTTTCCCTTAATATTTATTTATATGTTTATTTATATTTTTATTTCAAAATATTAAGGGGGTACAAATGTTTTTGTTACAGGATACATTGTATAATGCTGAAGTCAGGGCTTTTAGTGTGACCATCACCAGAGTAGTGTTCATTGTACCCAATAGGAAAGTTTTATTCTTCACTCCTGCAACTCTCTCTGCTTCTTGGTTTCCAATGTCCTTCCCATCCCTTTGTGTAGGGGTGTGCCCATTGTTTAGCTCCCAATTATTAGAGAGTACATGTGGTGTTTGTTTTTCTTGCTGATTTGCTTGAGTTCTTTGTAGATTCTGGTTATTAGCCCTTTATAGGACATATAGCATGCAAATATTTTCTCCCATTCTGTAAGTTGTCTACTCACTCTATTGATTGTTTCCTTGGCTGTGCAGAAGCTTTTTAATTTAATCAGGTCCCATTTATTTATTTTTGTTGTTGCTATGATTGCCTTTGGGGTCTTCTTCATAAATTCTTTGCCTGGGCCACTTTTAGATGAGTTTTTCCAACCTCTTCTTCTAGAATTCTTATACTTTCATGCCTTAGGTTTAAGTCTGCAATCCATTATGAATTAATTTTTGTGAGTGGTGAGAGGTGTGGATCCTTTTTCAGTCTTCTACATGTGGCTATCCAATTTTCCCAGCACCATTTATTGAATAGGAATTCTTTTTCCCATTGTATGTTTTTGTCTTCTTTGTCAAAGATCAGATGGCAATATGAGGATGGTTTTATGTATGGGTTCTCTGTTCTGATCCATTGGTCTATGTCTCTAATTTTGTGCCAGTAATATGCTATATTGGTTACTATAGCCTTGTAGTATAATTTGAAGTCACGTAATGTGATGCCTCCAGATTTTTTCTCTTTGCTTAAGATTACTTTGGCTATACAGGCTCTTTTATGGTTCTAAATGAAGCATAGGATTATTTTTCTAGATCTGTGAAATATGAAATTGGTGTTTTGATGAGGATTGTATTGAATCTGTAAATCACTTTGGGCAGAATAGACACTATAACACTTTAACCAATCCATGAGCATGGAATGTTTTTCCATTTGTTTATATCACCTGTGATTTTTTTTTTCATCAGTTTTTGTAGTTCTTCTTGTAGAGATCTTCCACCTCCTTGGCTTAGCATATTCCTAGATATTTTATTTTCTTTGTAGCTATTGTAAATGGTATTGAGTCCTTGGTTTGACTCTCAGCTTGACTGTTACCAGTGTGTAGAAATGCTCTGTGATTTGAGTACAATGATTTTGTAACCTGAGACACTGCTGAATTTATTTATCAATTGTAGGTATGTTTTGGTGGAGTCTTTAGGTTTTTCTATATGCAAGATCATATCATCAGCAAACAGGGATAGTTTGACCTTTTGTTTCCCGATTTAGATGCCCTTTATTTCTTTCTTTTGCCTGATTGCTCTGGTTAGGACTTCCAGTACTTGGGTTTAATAGAAGTGGTGACAGTGGACACCCTTATCGTTGTCCAGTTCTTAAGGGGAATGCTTTCAACTTTTCCCCATTCAGTATTATGTTGGCTGCAGGTTTGTCATATGTGGTTTTTATAATTTTCAAGGGTGTTCTTTCAATGTCTAATTTGTTGAGGGTTTTTATCATGAAAGGGTGCTGGATTTTGTCAAATGCTTTTTCCGCGTTTATTGAGATGATCATATGGTCTTTGTTTTTGTTTATGTGGTGAATCACATTTATTGATTTGTGTATGTTGCACAATTCTTGCATCCCTGGAATGAAACCCATTTGATTGTGGTGAATTATCTTTTGAATATGCTGTTCAATTCAGTTTACTAGTATTTTCTGAGGATTTTTGCATGTATGTTTATAAGGGATATTAGTCTATGGTTTTCTTTTTTTGTTTTGTCATTTCCTGGCTTTGGTATCAAGGTGATACTGGCCTCATAGAATAAGTTAAGGGAGGATTCCAACCTTCTCAATGTTGTGGAATAGTTTCTGTAGGATAGGTACCAGTTCTTTGTAGGTCTGGTAGAATTCAGCTGTAAATCTATCTGATGTGGGGCTTTTCTTGTTGGGAGATTTTTTTTTATTATTGTTTCAATCTCACTGATCATTATTGGTCTGTTCAGGATTTCTATTTTTTCCTGATCCAGCCTTGGGAGGTTGTGTGTTTCCAGGAGTTTATCCATTTCCTCTAGGTTGTCTAGTTTGTGTGTGTAGAGGTTTTCATAGTATTCATGGATAACATTTTGTATTTCTGTGGTATCAGTTATAATGTCTCCTTTTAAATTTCTGATTGAGCTTATTTGAGTCTTTTCTATTTCTGGTTAATCTGACTAGAAGTTGATCAATTTTGTTTATCTTTTCAAAGAACCAACTTTTTGTTTCATTGGTCCTTTGTAGTATTTATTTCTGGTTTCCATTTAATTTAGTTCTGCTGTAAGTTTTGTTACGTTTTTTCTTCTGCTGGCTTTGCATTTGGCTTGTTCTTCTTTTTCTAGTTCCTTGAGATGTGATATTAGGTTGTTAATTTGTGATGTTTCTGTCTTTTCGATGCAAACATTTAAGGCTATGAACTTTCCCCTTAGCGGTGTTCTTTCTTTATATGATGGATTTGGAAAACTTTTTTCCTTGTTATCACTCAATTTGAGGAATCTTTTGATTTCCATCTTAATTTCATCATTAACCCAATAATTGTTCAGCAGGAGGTTGTTTAATTTCCATATCTTTCTTTAGATTTTACAGTTTCTCTTGAAGTCGATTTGATTTATTCCACTGTGGTCTGACAAAATACATGGTGTGATTTCTATTTTTATGAAATTGTTGAGATGTTTTTTGTGGCCTAAGATATGATCGATTTTGGACAATGTCCCATGCTCTGATGAGAAGAATGCATATTCAGTAGTTTTGGGGTAGAATGTTCTGTAAATGTCTGTTAGGTCCATTTTCTCTAGAGTCACATATAGGTCTAGTGTTTCTTTGTTGAATTTCTGCTGTGATGATCTGTCCAGTTCTGTCAGTGGGGTGTTGAAGTCTTTGGTGATCATGATGCTACTGTTTATCTCTTAGCTTAGATATAGTAGAATTTGTTTTATAAATCTGGGAGCTCCTGTGTTAGGTGCATATATATTTCAGATTGTTTTGTCTTTTGTTGAATTGCTACCTTTACCATTATATAATGACCATCTTTATCTTTTTATTGCCATTGTTGATTTAAACTCTATTTTATCTGATATGAGAATGGCTACATTTGCTTGCTTTTGGCTTCATTTGGGTGGATATTTTTTTTCCATCTCTTTATGTTGGGTCTGTGTGAGTACTTGCATATTAGATGGGTTTCTTGAATACAACATATAGTTGTGTTGTGTTTTTTCATCTATTCAGCCAATCTATGTCTTTTAAGTGGGGCATTAAGACTGTTCATGTTTAGTGTTAGTATTGATATGTGGGATGCTGTTCTGTTCATCATATTGGATGATACCGTGTTGTTTTGTTTTCCCTCTTGTGTTATTTTTTTTATATGAGATGTGAACTTAATTTTGGAGTGTTTTTACACTGGTGGGTATCTATCGTGCTGTTCCATGTATAGAGAACTTTTAAGCACTTCTTATAGGGCAGTTATAGTAGTGACAAATTCCCTTAGTGTTTGCTTGTTTGGAAAAATCTTTATTTCCCCATCATTTATTAAATTTAGTGTTGCAGGATACAAAATTCTTTACTAACAGTTGTTCTGTTTAATAAGATTAAAAATGGGGCCCCAATCCCTTCTGGCTTGTAAGGTCTCTGCTGAGAAGTCTGCTGTTAGCCTGATGGGTTTTCCTTTGTACATTAGTTGTTGCTTTTGTCTTGCAGCTTGGAGAATTTTCTTCTTCATTTTGAGTTTGGTGAGGTGGATGACTAAGTGTCTTAGAGATGTTCTATTTGCTATGAATTTTCCTGGTGTTCAATGACCATCTTGTATCTGGATATCTGAATCTCTGGTGACACCAGGGAAGTTTTCCTCAACAATTCCCTCAAATAGATTTTTCATGCTTTTTGTTTTTTCTTCTTAGGAATACCTATAATTTGCATATTGGCTTGCTTTACATAGTCCCATATTTCTCCGAGTGATTGTTCATTCTTCTTTATTCTTTTTTGTGCACCTTTGACTGATGGAGTTAATCTAATCTGAAAGCCATGTTTTTCCAAGCTCTGGAATTCATTCTTTTGCTCATTCTAGCCTGTTTTTGAAGTTTTTTGCTGTATTTTGAAATTCCCTAAATGACTCTTTCATTTCTTTAAGTTCTGTTACGTACTTTCTTATGTTGTCCATCTCTTTAATGACTTGTTCATTTTTTTCATTCATGTCTTGAAATTTGTTTTGACTTCTTTCTGTTGGTTTTCAACTTTCTCTTCAATCTCATTCATTTTATTTGCCTTTCATATTCTGAATTCCATTTCTGACATTTTGGTAATTTCCTTTTGGTTGGGGTCTGTCGATACATTGCTGTAGATGAATTTTGATCTTTTTGGGGGTGTCAAACTAGCTTGTTTTTTCATGTTGCCAGAGTTCTTTTGCTGGTTACTTCTTATCTGAAACCTCTTCTCTTAGTTGAGGCCGGATAGGTTTGCAGTGCAACTGTGCTCCTTTTCTGCAAACTCTCTTACTATCCTTCTTAGTGAGAAGAAGGATAGTTTCCTAGATGGCATTTTTGTGTCCTACTTCAGAAGATTGACCCAGTAGGAGAGGGTCAGAAGCACTGAGAGCCTGTAATGCAGCCATTCTGCATTGTCCCAATCCACTGTGATTGTCACAGTCCAAGGCTATGCTTGAGGATCTTTGTGCAGAGTGATGAATTGTTCTCTAGGCTGCTGATGGAACCTTGAGTGGGGAGCTGGGCAAGTCCTTCTCCACAGAGGTGGACATTGTGAGAGATTGTCCCGGTCTTTCCATGGTGGTGGCAATGGCAGCTGGGTGAGGCTATCTAGGTGGTAGTCATGGGTGTCACAGCATCTGCTCCCCCCAGGTCCAGGTGCAGTGGCAGCACATGGCTAGTTGGTCTGAGGCAGATTGTTGGGCCCCAGGTGCGGGTCCCGCCAGTTGGCAGTGTGGGAACTGTGGGGGAGAGGCTGCAGGTCTGGGGGCAGTGCAGGAGCCACAGGGACAGGGTCAAGGGTCTGAGTGGCAGTGTGGGAGCATTGGAGGGGCTACAGGGCCAGGCTGCTGGGTGGTTGGGGCTCTCTCCCTATGCAGAGCCTGCTGGGGTAGTTTTTGTGGGGCTTCTCAGGTGGCATTGGTGGCTCCTGCTCTATTTAAATCCCCTGGGTGGGGGGTGAGCTCAGCTCACAGTCATGGAGCATACATCTGTTCTCCTTGTTTCAAACACAGACTCTAAAATCTATACTTTTAGAGGTTGCTGTAGCATAGTAAAAAGTAGAGATGGGCTTGGGATGCCTGGGTTTAAAAGTGAGTACCACTTGCTAGTTGTGTGGCCTTGGGAAAGTTACTAAACTTCTCATTAGTTTCCACATTAAAAAAATGGTGGTGTTATTACTCTTCACTGGAACTCAGTATCCTTTTCTGTGCAATGTGTAGAATAGATTAGAGCAGTGGTTCTCAAAGTGTGGTCCCTGGACCAGAAGAATCACCGTCACCTAGGAACTTGTTAAAAAGAATCCTACTAAATCAGAAACTCTGGGGTGGGGCCTAGCAATCTGTGTTTAGTTTGTTTGTTTGTTTGTTTGTTTATGTTTTGAGACAGAGTCTCCCTCTGTTGCCCGGGTTAAAGTGCAGTGGTGTCAGCCTAGCTCACAGCGACCTCAAACTCCTGGGCTCAAGCAATCCTTCTGCCTCAGCCTCCCGAGTAGCTGGGACTACAGACATGTGCCACCACACCTGGCTAATTTTTTCTATTTTTAGTAGAGATGGTGTCTCGCTCTTATTTAGGCTGGTCTCAAATTCCTAACCTTGAGCGATCCTCCCTCTTTGGCCTCCCAGAGTGCTAGGATTACAGGCGTGAGCCACCACGTCCGGCCACAATTTGTGTTTTAATGAGTCCTTGAGGGGATTCTGATACATGCTTAAGTTTAAGATCCACTGTTCTGGATATTCTCAACATTTTATTCTAGTTCTGTCATCCTGATCTCTAACCTCAATGTTTCCAGTTACCCTCTCTTCTTGTCAGGTGCTCACCTTGTTTGAGGAGACACTGCTTCATCCTCAGGAAGCTCCCACTGTTAGACTGGTGGTGGTTGTGTTGAGGGCAGAAGCCCAGAACTGCCTTGAGGAATGTTCTTTCTGATGGGAAAAGCACAATATTTTAGTCTCTTGGTGAAGTCCTGAAGTGGGGCTTTAGTCAGGACTGCTTCCCTACTCCAGATGATGCTAGCGACAGGTGAGGGAACAGAGTTGAAAGCAGAGCTCCTCAGCCCAGACTAGAGTTGGTATTTGGCTGCAGCAGCTTCCAGGAGTAGCTAGGCTAGAGGTTTGGCCTGAATTTCAGACCCCTATAGTATTAGGCTGTGGGAAAGTTAGAAGACTGCTTTTTCAGCACTTTTCCTGACTTTTCTGGCCTCTCTCTTACTGCTTTTGTCCCTACCCCCAGCCCCTGGATTGCCTGAGAATTCTGACTTCCTATGTCAGCCAGATAGGATTTGTCAGAGCAGGACCAGGACCTGAAAAGAAACAGTAGGTTGGGGCTGTTAAGGGCACCTGAAAACATGCGTTTGTATTATATGGCAATGAATAAATCCTCATTAACACCTCAACACTGTTAAGGGGTAATATTTAGTAATTATGTGAAAGGGCTTTTACAAGTTATATAAATAAAGGGTATTATTATTTTGAAGAGTACTGAATTAGACCCTTGGGCAAACCATAGGTTTCCAGTAAACCAATATAGGGGTTTACAGATGTCTACATAGTGTGATTTGAAGGGTGTCACTTAACATCTTAGCACAGATTAATTTGTCAAATAACTAGCTGTTACCTTGGCAATTGAAGCAGGGCTCTGACAGTATGAGACATGGGGTAGGAAAGTTTTGCCTAGCTGCTGAGGGTAAGGGCAAGAGGCCTAGAGGGAACTTCTGGGATTAAGTGATATACAATGTGTAAAGTACCTAGCACAGTACCTGGCATGGAGAAAGTACTTAATAAGAAATAACAAATTAAGGTAGGAGTGTCTGGAAAAATGGGGAGCATGGGCTATTGCTTAGGGGGAACAGTTTGGAGGAAGGCCAAGGCACTGAGTGAGTGGCAGCTAGGGACATGTTGGAAAGGGAAGCAAATGAGAAGGGGTTACAAAGGGTCGGGGAAGCAAGTCAGTTTGGCTGACCTGTTGAGAAATGTAAGGGCTATTCGAAGGCCCTTGGCATTCTCATGCTGAAAGACCTAGGAAGGTGATCAAAAAATGGCTGGTTTTATTTTGCATTTAAGGGGGTTATTTTAAATCTTTTGAATTTCACTCTAAGCTGCCTTGGAAATATCTACTCCACACAGAAATCATGCAGGTCGGTAACCTGTTGGCATGAGAAATCACACTCTGTTCTCTGGACCCTCCTGACAGAGTAATAATACATTGCAGCAAAATCAAGAGAATTAACATGACTCATGTAGCTTTCTTTAAAAAAAAAAAAAAAACTGTGCTTAGCTGTATGAAAGAAACAAAATTCAGGCCAATGTTTCCCTTGGGCCAAACAAAACACTGGTTGAAACCAGATCATGGCTCTGTTAGTAACTGTGTGACTTTGGAAACTCACATGCCCTGTCCAGGTGTACCTTTCTTCCCCAGAGAGCAGATGGTTTCCAAGATCCTGCTTTGGATTTTCAAGTCTTTGGTACTCAGTAGGCTTTTGTGCTTCTTCCTTCCCCATGATGGCCCTCAGCTCCGTTAGCTGCTTTCAGAAGGCGAGGGACTGCTACAAAGTTTGCATACAGACTGTAATCATGAATGCATAAAAAGCAAGGCAGGCCCCAAGCACCAGTTATCATCATCATCAAGCCCTGCCACATCCCGGGGAAACAGAACAAGGACTCCAGGAAGGAATTATGTCCTGATTCTAGATACCAAAATGTCACATTGCGTTGGCCAATTCCTGCAGATGTTGTCAAGCAAGAGGCATCATGAGACATTAAAAATTCTCTTTGTGAGCGTAGAGTGCCAAACATCAGTCTTGCCTCTCTCCAGAGTTACAAACTGGGCTGCAGGCTGGTCTCTTCCTTTCTCCCTTCAACTCCCTGATGTGGCTCAAAGCCAAGGGCAGGGTTCCCTGGCCCACTGACAGTCTTTCATCTGGCCCGTTCACTGGGCTCCTCTGGAAATGTCTCTGCAAAAGTTATAAGCACAACACAGTGGCTTGTTCTTTTTGGTGGGCTGCCTGCATGGCAAGCGTGATTTAAAGGAACTCTTTAAATGAGTGCTGGGACTTTATCTTGGAAACTGCAGAAAGCTGGTTTGATTGGGAGTGTACACTTTGTGGAGTTTTAAATTTGCTTTATATTTGTCCTGCTTCTAGCTCTTTTCATCATTTCTTCACCAGCCCCTAGCTATTTTAACTCAGCAACATTTCCCCTCCATTGGGACTCTGGTTTTCTCTCTTGCTCTTTCTGGGTCCTCCCCCGCCACGAGGCACTTGGGCAGAGACCAGGCTGTAAGGGTTACCCTTCTTCATGCCCTGCCTTTTCTCCATGCTCACTAGCCTATCCAGAGCTCCTGCTGCTTCTGCCTCTCTTAGCCTCATTTTATATGTCTTTGAGATTCTGGGAGCATCACTGGAGGCACATGATATATGTGAAAGCCATTTTAGCTTAAAGAAAGAACAGTATTCACAGTGTCAGGTTTCTGAATAAATTGTGATTGGGCTGATGAGCCTGAAATAGGCTGGCAGGAAAATGGGCTTTGTATGTGTTTTTCCTATACCTGGAATGCTATTCCCAGCTTTTTACCTTCTAAACCTAGCTAACCACTGTATCTATTATTTCTGCAAAGCTCAGCTTAGACATCTTCACTCCCCCTGGGAAGCTTTCAATAAACTCTGCTTTACTGGCTTTGTTCCCCCTCCTACGTATCACTTATAACAGCTAACATTTATTGGTTACTTCTTATGTGCACTTTACATTTATTAACTCATTTAGTCCTCACAATCATTCTGTAAGATAGGCACTCAATTATAATTCCCATTTTACAGATAAAAAACTGAGGCGCCAATAGGTTAAGCAATTAGCCCAAAGATACACAGTTAAGAGGTGGTAAGGCTGAAACTCAAACCCAGGCATTCAGGTTCTAAAACCTACACTTTACTGCCTTCCCCTTCCCTAGCATAGCTAATGAAGCATTTATTGCATGGTTATGCAATAAATGAAGCATTTATAAGCATGGTTATCCAGTTTCTTGTGTGTGTCCACAACTAGATTAAAAACTCTGTGCAGGGCAGGGGTGGTGTCTTATTTATTTCCATATCCCTGAGACCTGGCACAGTGAATGGTGCAAAATGGATGCTCCATAAATGTTAAATGAATGAATGAATAAATGATTTTGCTGAAGTAGAAAGTACAAGGCTTTTGGAATCAGATTTGAATCCTGGTTCTGCCTGTGTAATCCTGGTAACGTTATATAATTTTTTGAGCTTCAGTTTCTTCTTTTGTAAAACAGGAATAAAATATATGGCAAAATATTATCCTAAAGATTAAACGAGATGGTGTTTTTAAAGCACGTAGCACAGTAGAGGTGTCAGGAGTTTCATTCATCCATCCATCCATTCATTCAACAAATAATCACTGAACACCTGATGTGTGCCAGGCACTATAATATTGGGTATACGCTGTGAACAAAACAGAGCTCCTACCTTGTGAACTTACATTGTAGTAGAGGAGGAGGACAAAATAAATAAGTGAACAAGTTTAAGAATATAAAGCATTTATAAAGTAAATCAAGATTAACTAGAGGGTTACTTTATTTAGGTAGAAGATGGTCAGGAGGTCTCCAAGAAGCAACGCTGACATTGAGGCTTAAAGAAATAGGAGGAGCCAGCCACATGAAAAGCCAGAGGAGGATCATTCCAGGTAGAGAGAATAGTCAATACAAGGGCTTTGAGTTTAGAAAGAGATCAAAGTGTTCAAAGAAGAGAAAGGAGGCTAAGATGGCTGGCACCTGGTGAATGAGGAAGAGAGGAGTGAAAAATGAGCTTGAAGAGACAGGCAGAAGTCAGATCATTAAGGGTCTTCCAGTCCTTGTTAAGGATTTTGGATTAATCTAAAACTGTAGCTAGGTTTTAAGTGAAGGAGTGGCGTGGCCTAATTGATATTTTTAACAACCCATTTTGGCTGTTGTGTGGTGTGTGGATTTTAAGGGGGAAGAATAGAATGGAGGCCAGTTGACAGCTTATTGAAGTAGTCCAGGTGAGAAATTACAGTAGCTGGGACTGGGGTGGCAGCAGTGGAGATAGAAAAAAAAATTGTCATATTTGAGATATATTTTAGAGGTAGAACTATCATAACTGGCTAACTGATTAAATATTGGGGATGGTGAAAATGAAGGACTCAAGAATGATTTCCAGCTTTGGGTTTGAACAACTGGGTGGATGATGGTATATTCATTGAAATAGGAGTGGCTGGGAAAGGAATAGACTTGGGAGAAAAACAAGAGTTATATCTAAGAAATGTTAAGTTTGAAATGTCTACTCCACATCAGAGGAATTATCAAATAGGCAGTTGGATGAGCTTGGAGGTTGTGATGGTTAATTTTATGTGTCAGTTTGACTGTGTTAAGGGATGTCCAAGTAGCTGGTAAAACATTATTTCTGAGCGTGTCTGTCAGGGTGTTTCTAGAAGAGATTAACATTTGAATCGGTAGACTGAGTAAAAAAGATTCACCCGTACCCAATATGATGAGCATTATCTGACTCATTGAGGGCCCAGATAGAATAAAAAGGCAGAAGGGTGAATTTGCTATCTTTTCTGGGGCTCGGGCATACATCTCCTCCTGTCTTTGGACATTAGAGCTCCTGGTTCTGGGGTCTTTGGATTCTGGGTTATACCAGTGGCCCTTCAGTTCTCAGGCCTTTAACCTCAGAGTTGGAGTTATGCCTTTGGCTGCCCTGGTTCTCAGGCCTTCAGACTCAGACTGTATCATACCACCAGCCTTTGTAGTTCTCCAGCTCGCAGACAGCCTATTGTGGGACTTCTCAGCGTCCATAATCACGTGAGCCAATCCTCATTATAAAAGTCCTCTTTATCTATCTATCTATTGCCTATTGGCTCTCTTTCTCTGGAGAATACTGACTAATACAAAAGTCAAAGGAGAGATCATAGTAGGGGAATACCAATTTAGAAGGCATTTGCCTATGAATGGTATTTAAGATTATGGGAATGAATGAGATTACCTAAACAAGGCTATAGATAGAAAAGAGAATAATAACAATAATAGTAATGATGATAATTATAATGATAATGAACATGCATATAGTCCTTATTATATGCTAGGTACTGTTCTAAGTGCTTAATATATATACTCACTCATTTAATCTTAGCAATAACCTTATGAGGTAGGGGCTATTAATATTATTATCCCTACTTTACAAATAAGGAATTTGAAACACTGATAGATTTAGGCAAATTGTCCAATTTCACACTAATTAGCAGATTGGATTCAAAACCAGGCAGTTTGGTTCCCAAGTCCATTTTCTTAATTACTGTGCTATTATTGCTTCTCGAGAGAAGAGGGTCCAGAATTAAGCCTTGGGGCCCTATTACATTTGGAGAACAAGAAGAGGAAGACCCAGCAAAAGAGACTGATAAGGAATAACTAGCAGAGTGTGGTGTCATGCAAGCCAATCAAATAAAGGCTATCAATAAGAGGGAAGTGTTTAAGCATGTTGAATATTTTTGAGCCATTAGAGGACAGAGAGGTTTCCATTGGATTTGTAAATATGGAGGTTCCAGTGTCCTGACAAGAGCAGTTCCTTCCTTGTTAGTATTTGCCATTTTCCAAAACACTCCCCTTTTCAGTCACTACCTTCCTTTGTCGACCTTCATGACACCCTTTAGTACGATAATTGGCCTCTTTGGCTATGAATTTCATATACTGCTAGGTATGTGCAAATAAGATCACTTCAATTTCCTACAGGATGTATTCTGAGTGACATTTTATATTTGAACTTGTATCTCACTGTCTTATTTTTGGGATGTCACAGTCTAGTTTCCTTGACTTTTAAAATTTCTTCTGGAGATATTTTCCTATGTCATCGAAGGAGTTACATAAGAGCCTCTCTCCTTAGTTCCATCACTCCCACTTCTTCGGCTGGTTGATTCAGAGTGGGAAAGAGGACAGGATTCCTGGCTGTTTCTGAATGGCAAACTCAAGCACTGTGTCACTAGGCAATTCTGATGTACAGCACTTCTGCCCTACTGTTCCTATGCTTGAGTAATTGAGAGACAGTTTCTGAAGCCCAAATCTCCCTCCAGCAAAGATAATGATTCCTATTAGGCAGTTTAGAGTAAGGACAGGTCACATGACTCGCGCCTCTAATTAGCCCCTCACCAAGATCTAGTTTAGATTTCTTATTTAGGGCACAGTGGTAGTTAGAAAGGGTGTGATTCATTTCTGCCAGTGTGGGTGAACACATCTGAATACATCAAAAGGAAACTCATTTCCAGATGGAGTCCTCTTGAACAGTGATGCTTGGGGAGGGTGAACAGTGGCACATCTCAGCCTCAGTAGGACAAGGCACTTGGAGAGGGAGGTTCCCCTTGCTCTCTGCTGAGGAAAAGCAGTGCCCTGGACAGGATGTCTTAAGCCTGTGGATTCTCTCTCAAGTTCAGGAGAGCAGATGGCATAAGCACAGCAGGGGATTGACAAGTGCTTATCACTACTTCTCACTAACTTTCTCAAAACATGTCAACATTGGCCTTCCCTGTAGATCTCAGTCAAGGCGTTGCTTTAAAGGAGAGCATTCACAGAGCTGAGCTCAGGGAGAATTCACAGAGCATTTACACAATTCAATGAGCCAAGTTCTTCAGTGAGCTGAGTTCCTCACTTCTATTTGCCATTCCATGTGGGATCTGGAGCTCTTAGGGGTCAAGAAGTCAAGCCCTTGGCCTCTCCTCACAGAAGTGACTTCTTCCTATAGAAACGACTCAGGCTAAATAGCTATCCCAAAACACTGACTATTTAATTTTATTTGTACTTTTTTGATCTTTCAGAATCATGGAAATCCCTGAGCATAGGTAGAGGAGCAATCATCATTGGTGTTGAAGACATCAGTGAAAAGCAATGAATTATAGGAGGGCCTGTAATCCTGGGATAGTAAGATTGACCTGCAGACTGGTGGGAGGATAAAGAGGCTGTGGAGGGAGAGATCTTGAAGGCACCTAAAGAAAGTGAAATAGGAATGGTGAGGGCGTTTTGGGGGCAAAATACCTTCTAGGAACAGAGATGAGACAGAGAGAAAATAGTCTGTGCGATGATGAAGGCCCACATGAGTAAGAACAAGTAAAGCCCTCACTCTTTGCCACTATCCCTCCTATGGATCAAGAGATGGGCAAGAAGAGATCCCCCAGACTTTTATTCCACCCAGAACTAAAAGCAAAGAAATGCATGAAGTGAACAGAAAGGAAGGCAGAGGGGCCTTACCATTAGATTAGAAATAGAAACATCTGAAACTTTCCACTGGAAAAACTTGGCAGGATTAGACTCTTGTGGGACTTTAAAGGAATCTCAGTTTAACTCTTATTGGCCTGCATAGTGCAAGGGTGTGGTGTGCTTGGAAGAGGTTGCAGTCCCGGGAGAGAAACGTGACCATGAAAAGTTTCTTTCCTATATGGGAGTTGAGGATGGAATATTCTTTTTTTACATTTTTGTAAACGACTTTAGACTTGCTGGAACTTGTGATCACATTGAAACCTGTCTCGAGGTCTGCTCTTCACCTCGACCAAGTCCCACCCTGTCAATGATGACTTTACCTTCTTTTGAGTTTCCAGGGAGAATATATTTTCAAAGCCAAGCAATCAATTTTTATGGGTCTCTGCCTGGAATTTAAGTTTAGAGTAAGATTCTTTACAATAAGGACAGTTTATTGGCCAAAGTTAGACCCAAGTTGTAACCAATGGATTAGCCAATGTAGCAATTTCAAACTGGTGAACACAAGGAGCAATCAACCAGGATTTTCCAGAACTCCATCAGAACTTGAGTCTCACCGAAAAGGAAGTTGGTGATGAAATAATGCTGGAACAATTTGTCTGGGGCCCTGGGGGTTTTGTGTCTGAAGAATTAGCTTAGGCCTTAAAATCTGCTCTAGCCAAAAAAGTAGAGGCCCAAGGGGTGGGATTTCAGGGGTCACATTCCTAAAAATATATCACTTCTCTCACCATTTGGCAGATGACTAAAATTATTTTAGAAGGAGACAGATTTTTCATTCCATAATCCTTCTTTGACTCTGCTAAACTTCCTAACTGGGGCCATGGTCACAGTTACACAGAGGTGTTAGATCCTTTTTGAGAACAGGCTTTCTTAGCAGAAAGGAAGGATAGAGCTAGCACAAGAGTATTGCCTGCTTGAAGTGGGAGTGGCAGGCACTGGGAGGGTAAAAAAGGGAGCGACTGGAAATGTGAAAGCCAAATTACTGACTTCACAGTTTTGCAAAGGATGACTAGCCCTATTCAAATAGGGAACTTTAGGGAAATTCACCTCAAGTCAGTGGTAAGATTCTTCAAGCAGCTAATGCTCTCAGCTATCTGATGAGTCAGCACTGTGCATTTGGGAAGTATACAAAGGGCTTTGCAGATATTTTACATGCAAGTTACACCATTTCTGACCTAGCAGTTCTTTTGACCTTTCCTGCAAGCTTGATGAACCCTGGAATATTTTTCTTCTTTCAAAAATGCCAATTTCTGATCAGCTTGGTTTGATCAGATGTTTCCTTTTCTAAATTATTGAATTATATCAAATAATCCATAGATTATTCAAAAACAATTTATTTTGGGTAAATTCTCTTGTGCATAATGGAGACTTTGCTAGAATTGTACACAAAAACACTTGCTAATTAAAGAGACACCTTGGCATTTCCTTTCACAGGGAAAAGATTACAGCAAAGGACAATCCATCTCCAGTGTCAGGATCTAGCACATGTTGGATCTCTTGGGGTGCTATTTACTGAGCTCCTCCTCAGCCTTGGCAGGGAGAATTTGCTATTGCAGCTGGACAGTGGCCTTGCTCTGCAGCAGAACAACAGTCATACGATCAACATTCAAGATAGAAAGATGTCTGAAGTTCCTCCTTCTTGTTCAAATAGATATCACAGCCACCTCTATTATCTTTCCAGCTTGTTTGACCAAAAAAGGTTTTGTTGATTTTCATTTCAGCTGAGCTGGGGTGGACCAATGACTGGAGGTAGAGGAGCAGCAGATGGCTCACAGAGTTCAAATGGATGCAGGGGAAATTGGGGTGTGTTTGCAGCATTTTTATACTCTGTGGAGTGCTTGTGTGGAGGAACATATGCTGAAAGAAGTGACTTATGTATTCCCTTCCAAGTAAAACACTCTTAGTCTATGTGGCATCCCACTAATAGGCTTTAAGCAGCCAGCATTGCTGGAAGATGTGCCATTGCCAAAAGCCCATCACCAGCTCCCAGAGAATACCCAGTACTTCTGCATCATCTTTTTTATTAACTTGTAAACAGCCCTAAACTGTTAGCTGAATTGTAGTAGCAACAAGAAAAGAAGACAGAGGCAAATAGCTGGGAGAGTATTAGGTTAAAACACACTCATCACCAGCAATACTTCTTCCTGTCCTTCAGGTAACCCTGCCTTTAGTCAGGTGGAATGATTGGTTCAAGGATATATTGAGTTGAAGAATAAATTTAAGATAAAACATTTTAGATTTTTCCCTTGAGATAGCTGATCCTGAAAACCTGACACACAGCTGAGGCTCAAATATCAATAATTAGTTTAATGAATACTGAGAAGTGTAAAAATTTGGGAATAAGGAACAAAGTTAAAAATTATATCACATTTTTATTGGAATAAAACAACATTATGATTACATTGAAGGAAAACAAAAAAAGGAAGAAAAAATCATTCAGAAGCTCTCTGACACAGCAGCATCACTTTTGGATGTCCCTTCTAGCTTGCATCCAAATGCATGCACTTGTTTTTACATAGTTGCATCTGAAATGAACATAGTCTGCTTTTTTCTCATAGCATCATATCCTAAACATTTTCAATGTCTGCACCTAATCTTCACACTGTTTTTCAAGTTTTATTTGATTTTTTATGACTATAAGATTATTATGAGTATTATAGAAAATTTGGAAAGTACAGAAAAGAATAAATCAGGAAAAGCATCCAAATTGGGTAAGAGGAGGTCAAACTATCATTTTTTGCTGATGATATGATCTTATATGTAGAAAACTCCAAAGACTCCACCAAGAAACTCTTGGAATTGATAAATAAATTGAGCAAAGTCTCAGGTTACAAAATCAATGTACACAAATGAGTAGCATTCCTATACACAGTCAAGACAAAAGTCAAATCAAAGACTCAATACCATTCACAATAACCACAAAGAAAATAGAATACCTAGGAATATACTTAAACCAAGGAGGCGAAAGATCTCTACAAAGAGAACTATGATTCACTGAGGAAAGAAATCACAGATGACACAAACAAATAGAAAAATGTATTATGCTCATGGATCAGTAGAATCAACATTGTTAAAATGTCCATACTACTCAAAATGATCTATAGATTCAGTGCAATCCCCACCAAAATACCAATGTCATATTTCACAGATCTAGAAAAAAATAATTCTATGCTTCATTTGGAACTAGAAAAGAGCCTTAATAGCCAAAGCAATCTTAAGCAAAAAGAACAAATCTGGAGACATCACATTATCAGATTTCAATCTATACTACAAGGCTATAGTAACCGAAAAAGCATGGTATTGGCACAAAATTAGAGACATAGACCAATGGAACAGAACACAGATCCCAGATATAAAACCATCCACATACAGCCAACTAACCTTTGACAAAGCAGACAATAAAATACACTGGGGAAAAGAAGCCCTATTCAATAAATGGTGCTCGGAGAATTGGATAGCCACATGCAGAAGAATGAAACAAGATTCATATCTCTCATCACTCACAAAAATTTATTCAAGATGGATAAAGGACTTAAATGTAAGGCATGAACCCATAAGAATTCTAGAAGAAAATGTTGGAAAAACTCTTCTAGATATTGGCATAGGCAAAGAATTTATGAAGAAGACCCTAATGGCAATCACAGCAACAACAATAATAAATGGGACTTGATTAAATTAAAAAGCTTCTGTATAACTAAGGAAGTAATCAACAGAGCAAATAGACAACCTACAAAATGGGAGAAAATATTCATAAGATATACATATGAGCAAGGGCTTGTCCCGACCCACGGGTACGTTATTCGCAGAACCTGGAGGAGGGAGTGGGAGTTGGATGGGACAAGAGACACGAGAGATGGAGACAAGACAGTATTCTGATCAAGTCTCATTTATTGAGTGTAAGGTCACAGCTTTTATAGACAAGAGAAAGGGGACCGCCCAGTCATAATGCAAATTAGGCGAAAAAAGACTGACCAATCAGGAAGCATTTGAGGAGTTATAGCTTGCAGTTCTCAATTAGGTCTGTTATGTAAATGAGG
>CAUYRT010104384.1:0-11701 GCA_963574885.1 Lepilemur ruficaudatus | reverse complement strand
AAGGAAGGAAGGAAGGAAGGAAGGAAGGAAGGAAGGAAGGAAGGAAGGAAGGAAGGAAGGAAGGAAGGAAGGAATAGAAAAAGAATGAGTCTTGAGCTGGTGCTTTGTGATGGATCATGTTTACATACTCCCAAGTCTCTGTTTCCACTGCCTCTTGAGACACCCACCTCCCACCCAGGCCTGCTCCTTGTCAGAGCCTCCCCACTGTGACCTCTCCTTGCACGTCCTCATTCTATAACTTTTAGCAGCTTTCTCAAGTACAAAGTATCTTCACCCCTAGACAGCTCAGCAGAAGAAAGCATGATGATGTGTTCATTGGCAAGTTATGAAGTTGCAGTTAGCCTTGCCAATAACAAACATGACATTTTTGGTTTCTTGAACCTATGGCTATAGGAAGTATTAATAAATGCTTCTTGAGCATTTACTTGTGAGAATAAGTGTTTAAAAGTTTGTAATGACCATTTATCAGGTACTATATTCTAGGCATTGTGTTATGAGTATTCCATACACGAACTCTTTCAATTTTCACAACACTGGGAGATAGGAAATATAATCTTTTTCCATATCAGAGCATTATGGATTAAAACTTTAATAGCTCAAGGTCAAACACTTGGTAAGGGGGTAGTAAGAGATTTCAAACTATATCTATATGATTCAAAGTGATTAACTTTTAAACTCTATACCTCTTCCTTCAAACTTACTCATATAACCTCGAATTCAGTGTATCTGTTACCAATTCATTGCCCAGGAGTTAAATTTTCCACCCGATTTGGTTCATTTTTATAAGCCATAATTTTTAAAAGATATTTTTCTATATCATTATGTTAATTTCATATTTTACCTGCCCAATGCAGTAGAAAGAATACAGAAACATAACTTTTTATAAAGGTTTACAGACTTAAAACTTTATCCTTAAAAGCCAGGATTTTAAGGTCCTGAAATGATAACAATAGCCTGAAATCAACAGGAAACTTTTATCTCCATCTCTTCTTCACCAGAAAGAAATCTTAACCTTTTTTCCAATTTTGAATATTCAAGTGAAACTTCTAAGCAATATTAGGAAAGCAAAGGAACTAGAGATTACTTAAATCTCTTTATCTCTCAGTGGGGACATGGAATGCACACATGTACACAGGAACACGGCTGCCCACATGTGGACATACGTGCACACATGTGCACACGCTCTGCACTCTGTTTCTCTCTCCCTCACTCAGCTTCCTTCGCCACAAGATCCCCTCATGCCTGTTTCTTTAATCCCGGGAGAGCTTTCCGAGTGACCTCCTCGCAGCAGAACACTGCCAAGGTTAGCCGACTGATTCGAATCTTCCCCATTACCGCCACATAGTCAGCAGTGAGAGACACCGCGAGTCACTTTTTCCTTCTCAAAAATCCTGTACGCAACCGTTTGTAAGCGTTTGCCGTAGCGTTTCCTGTTAGCTAGAAATTGACCAGCAGCAGCAGTCAATCCTCAGAGCCGTAGTTATTAACCGCGCCTCTCCTCTAGTCCAAATCATAGTACGATGGTATTTTGAAACTGGGAGAAGATTTTATCCAACCCCTCCTTTCACAGGTGAAGAAACTCTGGCTCATTCTAGCCCGGATGGGTGGAGCGTAAGGGATGGTCAGGATGGCGCAGTGAAAAAGCTGGAATTGGAATCCGAAGCCAGAGGCAGAGCTAAGACATTCAAAAGCGCTCTTCTCCACGCACGCTGCGGTGCCTGCGGCATGCCACCCGCGAGGCCGAAATGCCACCGTTACCATTGATACAGGCGTCGCCAACCTGACGCTATGTACAGTGTTAGTTCTTTTGTCAGACAGCCCACTGGCAGCTACCTCAGCGAATGCATTTTGTGTCTCACTTTGCAAAATGATTTTATCTTTCTTTTATTATTCTATGATGGATAGTCTTTCACACGCATATTACTTTGGCATGATACACTCATGCTGTTTTATGACAAAAATTCACTCTTTAGAATAGACTATTATACAATCTTGATATAACCAATGTCACCTCGTATAATGAATGAGTTAATAAAATATACAAAACGATTGCTTCTCTTCCCTGCTCTCTGCATATCCTGGATGAGGATGCTACAAGAACATACAATACAACAATTATTATTATGTCCTATTGTCAAAATATATTGAAAGCTTAACAACTACCAATGAACAAATCTCAATGGGGTTTGAGTTGAAAGCTTTTTAGTCCTCAAAAAAATATCTCACTAAAGTAGACTTCTCATAAAATCCTTAGGGTTCCTTAGTCTCCACTGAGAGGAAAACTCTATAATTACTTTTTTTCTTCCCACATTCTGGCATACATGATTACGATCTTAGCCCAGGCTATGAGTTATTAGCTGAAATTCTATTCTCTCCAACCTCTCATTGGTAAATTGTGTGCTTCAGTACATAGTCCTAATACAGCCTTTTGGTCTTTAACCTTTCCAAAGAATCCTATTTTTTTGATGCTCAGGTCAATATTTTTCTGGCTTAAATTCCAGCTTTTTATGGCCTATGTTTTATACCTGGAACAAAATTTTTCCTTCCATCTTTGAATATTGTCTTCATTAAATCCTATGAAGGATAATTTATGTCATTTTTTACAAACCACTAATCCACACTGAAATAGAAACACTTTCTCAACTAATTAGCATACATGTAACAGGAAATGGAAAATTATCTTCTGAAGAGTTGAATCTAGGCAGGTCTCAGCTTAATTTTATTCAGTTCCTGGGTCAAATGTTAAGCAATAACAGTGTTCTTTTTTTGCCTAATGTTGTAAAAATGCAACATCATAATTTGTACTTTATTGTAAGATAAAAAAATATCAAAAACCGGACATGTTTCCTTGCCAACGTCATCTATTTTCTCTCATCCCCAGTATATCTTTTTAGATCCTTCTCTTTAGCATTTCTTCTATGCTCCTTCTCATTCATTAACAAATATTTATGGTCCCAAAACTATACACATGCACATCACACACACACATACTTCTCTCAGACTGGATGTGGGGTCTGTTCTCTTCGTGAAGGTAAGTGCTGTGATTGCTCCTGGAGAGCTGAGCCATTTACTCTGCGGACTCAGGACATTCCCCTGCTGACTAAATCTTAAGCAAAGGTGGTGCTGGATTGCAAAAGGAAGCATGGAAAACTGTGATCTGTTCTGCTCTACCCTCCACTTGAGGGAAATTATGGGATAGTCAAAGCTTATCTTTGCCTAAACAAACAAAATTCTGACTCTTCTACTGCTCTATGTGATGTCAGTATCTCTTTCTGGAATTCCAAAAAAATCCTCTCTGCTTTACATTTTTGACTCAGCCTTGCTGAGATTTCTGTCTTCCTGCTCTCTTCCCATCTCCCTTCCTATGAAGTACAGTGTCCTTGAAGAATCTAGACGTGTTCTAGCTCCATTCTCATTCCCACCAAACCCCTTTCTTGCTCAAGGCTCCAACTCTCAGCCTTAAGAACTCTCCATTCCCGTAGGTAGTAAAAACTCCTTTTACATCATAGCTTGAGTTCTATCCACCTAAGGCTTAAAATAAAATCCTATCCTCACACCTGCTCCAATCTGGACTTATTTCTCTCCAGAGCTCCTGTTCAACTGGGATTTCACTTTGTAAATCTCCTGTGTTGAATTTTCTTGCTTTTGAAATCTGATGACTTCCTTTTTTAAATTTTACTCTATCACTGTGCTGAAGTACAATCCTTAGTGTATTTCTAGGAAAAAACACATGGAAGGACAACTTGTTTCTGAGAATTTGCAGACTTGAAAATGTCTTTATTTCAACCCCTACACTTGATTATTAGTTTATTTCTCTTTATACAAAATGGAAATTATTTTCCTTCCATACATGGAAAGGATTATTCCATTGCCTTCTATAGTAGTTTAAAATATTGTTATTGAGGAATCAAATACGATTTTTCCCTGATCCTTTATGTGTAACTAGTTGTTGTTTATTTGTTTGTTTCTCTGCATAAGATTCTAACTTCTTTTCTTTATCTCTAGATAAGGCAGAAGCTGCTAACATCTCCCCAATATCCAGCATCTTCCCTTCTTTCTTTTGTGATAGGAGCTCCAAGATTTAACTAAGTTCATAGCAACCCAAACTAAAGACTACAATTCTCAGCTTCCCACATAGCTGGGGTGAGCATGTGACCAACTGAATGTGAGAAGAAATTATGTATAGCTTTTGGAGCAAGCCCTGAAAAGAAAGCGAGATGGCTCACTTTCCCTTTCTCCCCATCCTGCTGGCTGTAACATGGATGTGATGGGAGGAACAAAGCAGCCATCTCAAACCAAGAGAGAGCCATGTTATAAAAAATGGCAGAGCAACAAGATAAAAGGAGCTTGATTTCTCAATACCATGAAGTAACACAATATATGAGAGAGAAACAAACTTTCATCTTATTTCAGCCACTATTCATTTGGCCTTTGTAACAGCAGGCAAAGCTGTATACTAATTAATATTCATATCCCCGTAAATTTATTTATGGTCATTGTTGGGCACACTTGGTAGACCCTTTCAACATGAAGACATATCTTTAAAAGTAGTGACAGTTGTCTTTGTATAAGGTTTTTGATAATTTCTTTCTATTTTCTGTTTTCTCTCTTTCTGAAACTACTTGTAGGATCTCCATAATTGAAGAAAATTTTCATTTTCTTAGTTTTTTTCTTACCCTCTCTCTTCTATTGTCCATCTCAATTTTTTTGTTCTAATTCCAGAGAGATGTCCTTGACTTTATCTCTACAGCTTATTAAATTTTTAGTTTAATTGTTTATATCAAAAACCTCTTTCCTTTTCTTTCATTGTTTCTGTTTTTAGAATCCTGTTTTGCTTCATAGATGCAATATTTCTGGGGGACTTTTAATTAATTAATTAATTTTCAATTGACAAAAAATTATATATATTTATCAAATATAGCATGTTGTTTTATATATGTATACATTGTGGACTGGCTTAACTGAGCTAATTAACATATGTGTTAGCTCATATACTTATATTTTTTGCAATAAGAAAATTTAAAATTTACTCTTTTGGCAATTTTCAAGACTACAATACATTGTTATTAACTGTAGTCACTCTATTGTACAGCAAATCTCTTGAACTTATTCCTTCAATCTAACTGAAATTTTATATCCTTTGACCAATATCTCCCCAACCCCTGCCTTACAGCCGCTGGTAACCACCATTCTACTATTGACTTATGTGAGTTCAACTCTTTTTGACTTCACATGTAAATGAGATCATGCCATATTTGTCTTCTGTACCTAGCTTATTTCACTTAACATAATGTCCTCCAGGCTCATCCGTGTTACAGGATTTCCTTCTTTTTAAGGCTGAATAGTATCCCATTATGTATATATGCCACATTTTCTTTATTCGTTCATTTGCTGGTGGATACACAGGTTGATTCCATATCTTGGCTATTGTGAATAGTGCTGCAATAAACATGGGAGTACAGATGTCGCTTCAAGATACTGATTTCATTTCTTCTGGATATATATCCAGTAATGGGATTGTTGAATCATATGGTAGTTATATTTTTCATTTTCTGAGGAATCTCCATACTGTTTTTCTTAAAGGCTGTGCCAATTTACATTTCTACCAACAGTGTACAAGAGTTCCCTTTTCTCTAAATCCTCTACAACACTTCTTTTCTTTCATCCTTTTTATAATAACCATTCTAACAGGTATGAGATGGTAATTCATTATGGTTTTAATTTGTATTTCTCTGATGATTAGTAATGTTGAGGATTTTTTCATATACTTATTGGCCATTTGTATGTCTTCTTTTGATAAACATCTATTCAGATTCTTTGCCCATTGTTTAATCAGTTTATTTGTTTCCTACTGTTGAGTTGCTTGAGGTCAATATCCAATATTTTGGATATTGACCCCTTGTCAGACTTGTG
The DNA here is from genome assembly GCA_963574885.1 of Lepilemur ruficaudatus. Lineage (NCBI taxonomy): Eukaryota > Metazoa > Chordata > Mammalia > Primates > Lepilemuridae > Lepilemur > Lepilemur ruficaudatus. The sequence continues at coordinate 5,788 of CAUYRT010104384.1, read as the reverse complement.
GTTTACAAGTATTTTCTCCCATTCTGTAGGTTGTCTCTTTACTCTGTTGCTTGTTTCCTTGGCTGTGCAGAAGCTTTTTAGTTAGATGTAATTCATCTATTTTTGCTTTTGTTGCCTGTGCTTTGGGACTCGTACCTAAAAAAATCATTGCCAAGACCAATGTCATGGAGCTTTCCTCCTACGTTTTCTTCTAATATGTTCATAGTGTTGAGTCTTACATTTAAATCTTTAAACCATTTTGAGTTGATTTTTGTATTATGGTATGAGATTAATCTAATTTCATTCTTCCATTGTGGATACCGAGTTGTTCAAACACTATTTATTGACACAGACTGTCCTTTCCTCATTTTGTTTTCTTGACACCTTTGTCAAACATCAATTGACTGTAAATTCATGGGTTTATTTATGGGTTCTTTATTTTATCCCACTGGTCTATGTGTCTGTTTTTATGTAAGTACTATGCATTTTATTACAATAGCTTTGTAGTATATTTTGGAATCAGGTAGTATTTATGCCTCCAGCTTTGCTCCTTTTGCTCAAGATTCCTTCAGGATCTTTTGTAGCTCCACACAAATTTCAGGATTGTTTATTCTATTAATATTTCTGTGAAGAATGTCATTGATATTTTTATAGAGATTGCATTGACTCTGTAGTTACCTTTGGGTAGTATGGACATTTTAACAATATTAATTCTTCTGATCCATGAACACAAGATATCTTTCCATTTATTGGTGTATTCTTCTATTTCTTTCATTGGTCTATTATGGTTTTCAGTGTATGGATCTTTCATGTCCTTGGTTAAATTTATTCCTAAGTATTTTATTATTTTTTGTGGCTATTGTGAATGGGATTTTTTTCCAGTTAGTTTGTTGTTAGTGTATAGAAACATTTCTGATTTTTATATATTGACTTTACAACCTGAAAGTTTATTAAATTTACTAGTTCTAACAGATTTGGGTGGAGTCTTTAGGGTTTTCTATACACAAGATTCTGTCTTCTCCAAACAAGGGCACTTTAACTTCTTCCTTTCCAATTTGGATGCCTTTTATTTTTTTCTCTTGCCCAATTTCTGTGCCTAGGATTTCCAGCACTATATTGAATAAAACTGGAGAATGTGGGTATTCTTGTCTTATTCCAGATCTTAAAGACAAAGCTTTCAATTTTTCCCTGTTAAGTATGATGTTAGCTGTGGGTTTGTCATATACAGCCTTTTTGTGTTGAGGTATAGTCCTTCTATACCTAATTTTTTGAGAGTTTTTTTTTATCATGATAGGATGTTGTATTTTGTCAAATACTTTTTCTGCATCTATTGAAATGATAATATTGTTTTTTTCCTTTATTCTGTTGAAGTGATGCATCACATCTACTGATTTACACATGTTGAACCATCCTTGCATCCCTGAGATTAACTGCATTTGGTCATGGTGAATGATCCTTTTAATGTAATATTGAATTTGGTTTGCTAGTGTTTTCTAGAACATTTTTGCATCTATTTTGACAGTGATATTAGTCTGTAATTTTCTTTTCTTCTAGTGTCCTTGTTTGGCTTTGTTATTTGGTAATGCTAGCCTCATAAAATGAGTTTGAAAGATTCCATCTTTAGTTTTTTGGAAGAGATAGAGAAGGATTGGTATTAGTTCTTGAAATGTTTGGAAGAATTCAGCAGTGAAACCATCTGGTCCTGAGCATTTCTTTGATGGGAGACTTTTTATTGCTGATTCAATCTCCTTATTTGCTATTGATCTATTCAGATTTTCTATTTCTTCATGAATTAGTCTTTGTTCTTTGGTATATCTTGGAGAATATTACAATGGAGACTTCCTCAAAGTGTTCCTCTGCTTCCTTTATTGTTTTTGTTTCCTAAGAAGTTCCATTTTTCAGATTATCTTGGGTTCTCTTTCATGTCAGAGGCTTTCCTTCATTAGCTGTTGACCATGCCTGTCAGTTTTAATATGTTTAAGAATAAAGTATTTAAAACAGTTATAGAAGTTCTGTCTATAAGTGTTGGATTTGTTAACTGTTGAACCTTATTGTAGGGTGATTGAGTGACAAGCAGATTTTTTGTGGAAGATTCCATCAATGTCAAGATTTAAGGTTTTTTAATCCCTTTAGAGCCATTCTGTTTTTTTCAGAGAAAAGCTCATCAGCCTCCTACCTGGGGTTAGCAGAGAGAGTAAAAGGAAAGGAGTGGGAAAAAGCATCCCCCAACTCTCTGCATTCTGGAGGAGGAGATAGAGAGCTGACTATCCTACCTTTCAATATGGAGATGTCAATCCAATCAGTCATCCTATTTTCAGCACTGAACGTGACCCTACCCCCAGCTCCATCTGGAGTACCTTCTAGTTCAATTGCTAAAGAAGCTGAACTTCTAGTCCTGAGGAGGGCTGCAGATTGGCCCAGTGAGGGGAGGGGTCAGAAGAGTGGGGCTGACAGTGAGAAATCAGAGTTACCAGGCTGAGCCATTGAGAAGGTGAACCAGGGAGTTTAACTGTCCCGCATGTAGATTTCTTGTGTTCATTCTAAGCATTTTTCATGCCACCTAAGGTGGCTGGTGCCTTCTTTCAGGAATTTCAAAGAGTAAATTTAATCCCCTTTCTTCAGTACCCTCTTCTACAGGTGGTTAGTTTATACCTTTCTCACATTGCCTAAGTCAGATTCAGTCCTCTATATACTCAGAACCCATTATCTACTATTGCCTTCTCTCCTGTATATTTCTCATGTGTCTGTTTTTAAATTTTTTTCTTTTCTTTTGCTGGGCTTTTTAGAGGGAACTTAGAGAAATGTGTATATAATCATCCAGAAGCCTTTGTGTACATTTACCTTTTTGCAAAATGTATTGCACCTATATTATCCTGATCTGTTTTGAATGACAAATTCCCCAATTTAATATGATAATTCTTTCCTAGCATCAAGTACAATTGCTACACATAGTGTCAAAACAGAATTAAAACAAATATAAATAGATGATTTAGGATTTTTAAAAAAATAGTAACAAATCTTTCTAGAGAGTACAAATTCTATTTATAGTATAAGCTTTAGATATTTATTTAAAATGAAAACAGACTTTTTCTTCTCCATGAATAATCGATTTTATATTCATGACTCTGTAAATTCACTTACAAGTGAAGATAATGTTGGCCAAAAAATTACACTAAGATAGATCCAGAACAATAAATTTCCCTAGAAAACATCTTGTTAATTTAGCATTGTTCCTCCAGATCAAGCCCCTTGAGTAGTGGATGAAAGTCATTGGTAGCTACTGTTTTAAAAGATCTGTAAGATATAAGTCCATTGGAGCCTCTAGAACGAGGTTTGTCTGGTTTTTCAGTAAACTATAATCCTGAATCTCAATTTACTACTTAATCTGAGAAGTTGGTAGGAATGTATCTGCCTTTCTGGAATGTTTGTTGTAGTGTAAAGGCTTACATGATCTTCCAAAGGACAGACTTTTGTCTTTGCTGAGTTTCAGTCCAGGGAGTTTGTGTTCTCTGGTGATCAGAAATTAGTCTTAGCAATTGACACCTTTGGTTTAATGGTTGCCTAGCACTGGAAGGCCACAAACACAGTATCTGTTGATGCTCAAACCCTATAACACATTTTGTTGTTAGGTCGCTAAAAGCTTGTACCACATTTTACCGAATGCCATAGTTCAGAAAATCTACCCTCAGGTCTTTTTTTGAAGTTTGTTTTTATATTTTTTTCTGTTGTTTTTAATCCCCTTTCAAACAACACACTCTAAAAAAATCTCTTTTTCTTAGGAGTCAAGTTTTAAACCAAGTACCTGAGTAATAATCCTGACATTTTTTCACTTGCTCAGTCATTAAATATTATTTTACCTACAATTCTTCTTTTTATTATTCAATGATATTAATGTTAATTGTAATAATCTTGAACTCCATTCCAGTTTACACACTCATTAGAGTGCAGAGGTATTCTGTTTGCCTATCCTGACCCTTTTCATTTCAGAAATCATGAATTTCTCAGCTTCTGTCCTCTAACCTTCCTTTCTCAAATTGGCTTCTCACTCTCTTGGGGTTCAGTCAGTTTTTCATTCCAGTTGAAAAAAATGTCAAGATTATTACTCAGGTTATTGGTTTAAAACTTCATTTCTATTAAAAGAGGTTTTCCCCTCTCAACTTTGTGACAAAAAATACGGTACTGATGCTGTTCAAGGCAGGAATGACAGGAACTAGGCATAGTGCCACAGAATTCACGAACTGTTTTAGCATATATAGACTCCAGAATCTACCCCAGACCTAAAAGTCATTTATAGTTTACTCAGCTTGCCCTGATGAATGTCAATGCCCTAGTCTTTGATTCTTCCTTAAAATAGCTCTAGATGACAGAAATGCCTCATTGCATGTCTGCAAACCCCAGCCATGCTCGACACCAAATATGCAAGTCAAACATGACATGTTCTCAGGTTAGCCCATAAGGCTAATAATCCCATAGGCTAAGAAAGTAAAAATAGTATAAAAAGGGATTAAGCACAAGGGGAGATAGATTTTTTTTTTTTTTTACCTTTGGCTCATTAGAGTCTCATGCCACTACCCTTGTTACTAAATTATAACTAGGTTATCAGATATGGCAAGATGCTTTTTAAGCTTCCAGACTCTGAACTCAGATTTTCCTGAGTTCATTCTCCAGCCCTGCTGCTAACTATCTGTGTGACACAAAGCAAGTTACTTAACCTCTCTAGATAGTCATCACTTCCTCTGTAAAATCATAGTAATGATACCAACTTGAAGCTAATTTTGAGCATTCACTGGAAAAATACTCATAAATAACACAATATGCAAAACAAAAAGCTTGATGCACCATAAGCACCCAATACACACAGACATGAACATCATAAACAAAAAAACCATCATTTTCTCTTTTGCTTTTTGAAGGTAACCAAAAATTATGCCAAGTATCAGTGGGGAAAAAAAACTGAGTCACCAAAGACAGGACTTAAATAATACTGCATTCTGACTCTGACCTATGATCTTGTGTGTAGCACTAAAACAATTTTTAATCTTTAAAATGTTACATAGTAATCATAAAGATATTGGGCAAAAGCCAAATATATTTGATTTTAAATAATAGAAGCTTTTAGAAAGAACACAAGAGTTAGGACTGCACATCTTATCATTTGCCAAAATTAAACTTCTCATTCTTCACCTCAGCATTGGTAAAGATGCGCAAATTGCAACTTGATGATATTTTTAATTTCAGAGATAAATGTTAACCATTACATTGCCATCCCAAATAGGTTACTCATTGGTTACTGAATGTCTATATTTTATTAAAAGTGTCAAACTTTTAATTGGGAGGGATTTCTGATAGTCTGGATATACATTTTTGTATTCTATATATTTCATATTAGTAAACATATAATTCAAATATCAGTTTTAGAATATTTAATGAATCTGGCTAACATTTTTCAGGCTTCTTTAGGACTGAAGAAGTGGTTCTTAACGTGTATAAAAATATCCTGGCATGTCTGTCAAAAATATATGTGCTGAAGACTATCCCCAGGTATTTTGATTTAATATGTCTGGGATTGGACCCAGGAAGCTGCATTTTAATAGACATACCAGGTGATTCCCATGCAGATGGATCTCAAAGTTCACACAGAGAAGGAGCAATTGATAATATTGGCCTTCGAGAGAATTAAAGATGGCGGACGAGTAAAGCCGCCAGCCAGAGTGTCTCCGCAAAAAAGACAGATTTTAGAAGAAAGCGGGAGAATTAAGCAAGCAGACAAGTATACATCGGACGAGGGTCAGAAGGAGGGATACCTGAG
>CAUYRT010104381.1:0-15047 GCA_963574885.1 Lepilemur ruficaudatus | reverse complement strand
TTTGGGGGGTGAGAGATAGAGAGAGAGAGAGAGAGAGAGAGAGAGAGAGAGAGAGAGAGAGAGAGAGAGAGAGAGAGAGAGAGAGAGACACTTTCCAAATCTAGGGAAAAATATGAATAACAAGGTACCAGAAGATCACAGGTCTCCAATCAGATTCAGTGTAAAGAAGACTACATCAAAACTATTATAATCACATTGTCAAAAAAGAAAGCCAATAGAAGATCCTACAAGAAGCAATTGAATTGAAGCATATTAATTACATATAAAGGAATTCCAATAAGGCTAGCAGTGGACTTCCCAGCAGAAACCTCAGAGACCCAGAGGAGATATATCCAATTTGCTGAAGGGAAAAAACTTTGCAACCAAGAATACTATATCTGGTAAAGATGCCCTTCAGAAACAAAGGAGAGATAAACACTTGCCTGGACAAACCCAAGCTGAGGGAGTTTATCATCACCAGACCCTCAATGAACTCCCTTTATAAGAAATGCAAAGGGACTTCTTCAAGAAGAAAGAAAATGCTACTAATTTGTAACATAAAAACAAAGTATAAAACTCACTGGCAAATGTAAGTGCACAGTCAAATTCAGAATACTCTAATACTGTAATGGTAGTATGTAAATAAGGTATTCATGTATTTTTTCAGCTCTTTAACAGAAGGGTTAAAAGAGAAAACTCTTTAAAATAATAATAATTACAATGATTTGTTGCTAAGGGATACACAATAAGAAAAGATGAAAATTGTGACAACAAAAACATAAAATATCATGGTGGTGTGGAGTAAAAGTGTAGAATTATTTTATGTCACCAAGGCTAACTTGTTATCAGCTTAAAATAGCTTGTTATAAATGTAAAATGTCTTATATAAACCTCATGGTAAGCACAAACTAAAAACCTATGTAGATACACAAAAGATAGAAATTAAGGGATCAAAACACACTAATCCACAAAGCAAGACAGAAAGTAAGGCAGAAAACAACTAACAAAATGGAAGTAGTAAGTTCTTACTTATCAATAATTACCTTAAATGTAAATAGATTAAATTCTCCAGTGAAAAGACAGATTGGCTGAATGGATAAAAAAACCCAAGAGACTCACTTCACCTTTAAGGACAGCTTGGGCTGAAAGTGAAGAGATGGAAAAAGATATTCTATGGAAATGGAAATCAAAAGAGAACAGTAGTAGCTATACTTATATCAGATAAAATAAACGTGTATTTTCATTTTAACTTTCTTCCCTAATAAAATCTGACTTTCCTGGAAGCCCTACCAATTAATGGTTGTTTTCTCTTTCTCTCCCTCCCTACCTCTGGGACTGTGTACATTTTGCTGTTTCTAAGCCTTTCTTTCCTCCCTGAAAAACAAAAACAAAAACAAACTTTGACTCTCCTGTAGTTAAACTATACCCCCATCACCCAACCTTCTTATGACCTCTTATCCCTGAAGTGTCACTCTTACTTATCCTTAAAGGTTTTAGTTCCTGACTGTCACTTTCTGCAATAACATACCCATGACAATTCTTAGTGGTTTAAATTTCTACATGGACAATTATTCCTAAACCCAGACTCTTAATTCCCTAATTCTCTAAAATGATTTTATTTCTCACCCTACTGTAGTGATAACTTCATGGTTTGTAATTACCCAAAACTACAACCCCTCCCCCCTCAAATCTCGTTTTAAGTACCCTGCTCTCCATCTACCACCTCCTATCTTTCTAGCTTCTTCTATCTAAAACCTCAACTTCTACAATTCTTCAACCTCATCAGTCTCTATAATCCATACACCTTGCCTCCTTTTCTCTGCTCTTTGTTTTCCTCAACATTTTACTTCATCTTTTAACCACTTTAGATATCATGGTTCAAAGTATAATTACCCGTTGCATCCACCTCAAATCTTCTGTGCCTCTGTTGCTTCCTCTGACTTTGTTAAACACAGTGCTTTTCCTACTCCACAGGTGAGAAGTGGCCAGAGAAAACTCAGGCATGCTGGGTAGTCTCATGTTCAACTGATAACCACTAATCTCAAGTAGAGCCTTCATGGCAACCTGTCAACATTTCCTCACAAACAACTGTTTCAACTATTTCAGAAGTCACCCTCTCTTCAAACCCCTAACCACACTGTTTCAACATTTATGTTCAGCTGATGACCTTACTTCCCTTTCACCAAGAAAACAGAAGAAATAAAAGAGGATTTCCACCAGTTCCCAAAAGACATCTATTTGTGCACCTGTATCTGCTTTCCTCCATGTGATGATGGTTTAAGTATTTAAACCCTAGTTAGGGATGATAATACTGGCACATGGGGCTTGAAAAGGTTGTCAGTAAGGCAATCACAGAAAGCTTGGTTCCCATATTGACCAAGTAAAAACTTATTTTTCACTCATGACCACAAACTCCATAGCCATATACATTTTATAAAGGTATAAATCAACCCAAGCTTGTTCTCACTCCTGTAACAGTCATCAAAGCATACACTCTACTGATAATGAATTGATAGAAACATTCCTGACCAAAAATTTCAGGACAATGATTTTATCAACCAGTCTCTGATATCTGAGCCTCCTTTCCATTCATAATCCCATGAATTAATCCTACTACTTTCCATTCCTGGGAAGAAAAATTCTCCTGGCCCTCTCTGCTTACATTTTCTTTCCTTTCTCTGGGTGATTATAAATCCACTAAGACCAGAAGTTGTAACTCTCAGTAATAGCCATCAGGAAACAAATAATAAACCAAAACTAAACAATTTAAGGTGAATTTAATAAAGGCACATTTTCAAAGTTGTGGGCAAGAGTCAGGGGGGAAATATGTAATGATTCAGTGTCTCAGGGTTACTGAGATCGGCGGGCTACCCCCAGGCCTGAGATGCACAAAGGACAGGAGCAATAACAGACCTGAGGAGCACTTTCTGGGGAGAGCCACCTAACAGGGATGTGACCTTCTGCAGAAGACAGAGAACCCACAGGCACTCCCCTCCCAGCCTCCAGGTCTCTTCTTGGTGTCTGCCATTGACAAAATCCAACCAAAAGCCACACAATGAGGGAGTCTGCTGATAGAGTCTATATAGGGTGTTCTCCCACGCCCCAGAATAGGAGAGAGAAGAGTGGAGAAGGGCTCTGAAGAATTAAACGTCATCATGGGCTAATTGCAGTCTCTAATTCAATTAAATACTTCTCACAGACAGTTCCCTGCTCAATCGAAATACTCAGGTCACAGACATAGAATTAGCATGTTAAAGAAACAGCATATAGATTTCAGTTCACATTGTAAAAGACATTTAATATGTGGGATCAGATTCTCATTCCAGGTAAATTTATGGGAGGATTTGTATAATTTTGGGGGGTTAAAAGTTAATCATGAATATATTCCTAAATTTGTCAGACAGCATGACTAACAGGGCATAAGAATCTTTATTAAATAAACCTCATTCTTTGCATCTGAAACACAAACCCAGTGGGTTTCTGAACTGCAATGATAGTTCCCTCTGTTTCTTTGCTCCTTCTAACCTTGCTCTGTCCCTGCTCCCATTCCAGGTCACTGCTCAGCATACTAATGCCAAGCCTGCTTTTACCCAAAGTGCCTGTTTCGTATGCTGTCATATAGATACTGCTGGTTGGATCTCAGCCAGTGGAATTAAATGAAATGGTTTTCTGTCAGACTGAATACTAATTATGTCTTCATGCCAAAGCTAGGTCTGCATAATGACATCATTTGCAAGTAGGTTGAAGCTCAAATAGAGCTTGCTCTGATGTTTGTGGACATAAGCAAAGTGTCACTATGCTGTTTCATCTACCTGTTTTGTGTTGGTTTGTTGGTTTTAGAGATCTGGGCTTGAAAACCCAAAGTCTTCTCTGGGCAACATTGTGGATTAAGTAAATTTTTCATGGCCTAAATAAGTTGTCCTCCCATTTCAAGGCCGTAGACCCATGACTCAGTCCCCTAGGGCAACCTTTGGATAATATTTTTTTTTCATATTTTCAAGGGCCTGAGGTCCCCTCCAGATCACTCATGTGTGCCTAGCATAACAATGTATGTTTGTGAGGCAATACAGTTTATACTTGTGTACTAATATCTCCTTTCCTTATAAAAAGTATCTCATTTTGTGCATAAATTATATGATTATCCCACCTAGACCCCAACAGTTTCTATATATGGTCCACTCTTTTGCTGTCTGCACCTTGACCTCAACAGCTGGTGTCAGAAATAATCATTTTCTTCACCATTCAAATGAGACTTACATATCTTGCAGCATTTACTGTGCTCAATTAGCTAAATGACTAATAAATCCATGTTAGGATATGTTATAATAATAATCAGAAGAATTCCTGTAAGACCCTCATTTTTCTTTTAGTTGGGATTTTAACAATGTCTTTCTATAAGGAAGGATAAACTTTACTCATGGGAATAAAAAGCCAAGGACAGAGTCAAGTTAAGGGAGGCCCTAGGAAAGCAAAGTTCAGGTCAGGGGAAAATGTATGCTGTTTATTCAAATCGACATGTACATTATAGACACTTTTCCAGTTTAAGGCATGTTGCTAGGTAGGCGAGGCACAGAAAGAGTAGCATCGCAAGAATGGAAAAACAGATGCCACGTGTACTCACTACTAAATTGGAACTAACTGATGAGTGCACAAGTATACAGGGGGAAGTAAAACTCCGTGGAAAGAAACCAGTGGGGAGGGGAAGAAACCAACCTAATGGGTACTATGAACACATTTGGGTGACAGGCACACCTATAGCCAGGACTCAAGCATTACAAAAATGATTCATGTAACCTAAAACATTTGTATCACCATAATATTCTGATTTTTTTTTAAAAAATAGAGTAGTACATGAATCCTCTACTCTAACATCTATAAAGTATATGGAACATGGAAAGAGAATCAGGCTGGTTGTCAGACGATGTAATTTTCAGGTCTATCTGTATTAATAACTCAGTATGTGACCTTAGAAAACCATTTAACATTCTGGACACTGAATGATAGGAATACAGTAGATGATCACAGGTATATACAGCCTCTAAAATTATCTTCTCTTCTTAGGTTATAATATATTCTTATTGAAATAATTCTGTTAAACTCTAGAAATATGCAGTTGTACAAACTATACAGAATTGCTTCCAATTCTGTCAGAGAAAATGCCTGAACATCATGGCATAGTCCATTGATTTTTAGAGTGGCAGTAAGAAGTCAGGAACTCAGGACATTGGTGACTTTTTTAACCTAAAATATTTGGCCTACAATTAGAGAATACTTTTCCCAAATGAGTAATGTGTACTGTTTAATCTCCCACTAATGTCTTTTATCTGGACTATGTCTATATTTAACTGAAAGGAAGTTTATTCTACTTCATCATGTAGTACAGTGGAAGCAAGCAAGAAGCATAGTCAAACAAGGGAATGTCAACAAGTTTCAAGACAGTGAAAATATACAGTCTGAGAACAGTGAGGTAAACTCTCCAGACCAGTGTTCTGGGCAGCTCAGTAGCAATCCACTACTGACTCTTTTGGTGAAAATTTCCTCCTTGTATTTGCTTTCTCCACTATAGCTACAAGACACGACTCCAGGTGACCCTCAAGGAGTTGAAAAGGCTCTAACCCTTTTAAGTTCATGTTCTGATTCATCTGGAGGAAAAATCATCTTGATCTGCCTTAGATTTTTTATAGTTGTGTTGAATAATAATCCATCATGAGAGTGATCATTAGGGGGCTTAAATTATACCAGTTAGTATTAAAGAGTATTTGATTTGGTATAGCTGGTTTTTCCTTATACTTCAGAGTTGTAACCTCTTAGGTTTTCTAGATTTCCTGAAAGATGGCTCAAGATGCTGACCAGAGCTAACAAGCTCACCAAACTTCCTATGAAGATGGTGTGCACAATTTAAATGCATTCTGGTGTCCCTGCCATAAAAGGAATTTTTTTTTAAAAAACTAAAATCCAGAGAGAGTTGGTCAACAAATAGGAAGCCAAAGACTAGATGAAAACATCACCACAGCTTTAAATATTTCAAGATCCAACAAGTAGGGAAAAAAGTTCAATGTAAGAAAAATTATTTGGTCTTTTGTGCTGTCTTATGATGGCATGAACCCTTTGGGGAAATCTGTTTCCTTGCCACCTTGCTCCACAAATAACTTCAGATAGTATTCAAGAATGCTACCTTAAATATTGGAAAATTGTATGAATTAAGTGTAGATAAGAATATACATGAAACAGTAGCCTCCTATTTGAATTGTGGCTCCATGATCATATGCCAGAGTGCTGTAGAAGGGAATGCCACATGGAAGATTAAACTAAACAATGTAAACCAGTCACTAAATCTTAGCGTTAAGAGTGAATTAACCTCTGGACCAAATATCTTACTCAAATGCAAAACATTTTTCATCAATAATTCTGTAACATGATAATCAATACTGTTTTATCATTTGTTATTATCCTTTTTAATCAATATCTCCTGGGACAGTCTATTCTGCTGAGGGATAACCAATTCTCACAAAACTCTTTAAATTGAGCTAAAGTATAACTTTTTAAAAACTCCTTTATGCTATTCTAAGCTATATAGCTTCTGGAATGATCCAGATGAAAGATATTCCTTTTGAACATCAGCCCTTCTAGTAACTGAGCTATTTTCCTGTGAATTTTCTTTTGCATGGTGGTTAAGAGATTGGGCTTTGAAGCCAAATAAAGTGGGGTTTGAATTCTATATTCAAAATACAATAGCTTTTGATTCTGGACAAGTTATTTAAATACTCTGAGTCTTTTTCCTCAGTTTTAAATGGGGAAATAATATCTACCTAAACAGGTTATTGTGAGCATTAAAAGAAATGATGTAAATTAAGAACAGCAAATAACAATGGTACTTGGTGCATAACATATGTTCAATAAACTTTCTCTTTCACTCTTTTCATCCCCAGATATCTGACATTTTGTTTTATGTCTATATTCTAGATTCCTTATTATCATATCACATATTAGGCCCATTATAATTCTAAATTCTAAAGGACATTAAATATTTTATAGGTGAGATAGTTATTTATAGCAGTGTTTTTCAACCCTATGTGATTTGACACTCTTTTTACAATAAATATTTTGTGATAATTTCTTTACTATCTTCTAGATACATTAATAGATAATTAGCCTATCTATGAAAACAATTTTAAAAATTAATGACCTATGTGTAATATTAATGACATGTTTTTAATATATAATAGAATATATATAATAAAATAGCATGTACTTTAATATGTACATGCTTGCACAAGACTACAGTGGTGTATATAATAAAGAAAAGAGATAATTACACTTATACATAAAACCTCCATTAATGTACCAACCTCAAAAGCAAGCTAATAAAGAAGTGACTGCTATAGCTACCAGTGGCATAATTTTATAAACTATCTCCTGGTGAAGTTTTGAACAAAAAACTAGAGCACAATATTTCATGTTATACATAGTTATATCCTTGAAAAATTCAAAATACTAATATCTTGCAAAAAATGCCTTGAGATTTTATGTTGATGATTATAAACAACTTTTTCCTATAATATTATTCTTCAGGACATTTGAAGGTCATGAATGATGTAGAATTATTCTTTGGATCTTTGACCTGGCTTGTGCATTGGAGGATGTTTAGCAACACTGGTCTGTAATTCTCACCATACCAAAAGCATTGAGATAATAATAATAATAATAATAATAATAATAATAATAAAAATACATCCAAACATTTCCAAAACATCTCTACTAAGAAGCACTGTTTTAAGGGTTCCAGATCTATCTGTACTCCTGAGCCACTTTTCAGAGGTGACCATAGAATCATTTTGGTGGTATACCTGACAAGTTGTAGCTTTTGAAGCAGTACCACTTCTTTCAGAAATACCCTCAATTTCCCCCTTTAGAGTAAGTCATATCTGTCTTAGAGAGGTAATTTACATTAAAACTAAATTCAATATCTTCCATCTATTTGTAGTAAATTTCATTTTGTTTCAGCCTATCTTTTCAGTCTATCATTTTTAATCTTGATTCTGACATATCATATTATCTCTTCCTGGCTTTCATCACCTGCAAATTAGATAAGTTTTTCTCATCTGTCTTTAAGTTGCTACTGAAAATGAGGAATCAGACACAGTGAATGACAGAGCTTTGTAGAATTTGACTAGACACTTCCCTTCATGTTGAGATAGCCCATTACACATCACTCTTTTATTAATAAGTACACAGCTGAAAAGGATCCATGAGAGACATAGCCAATTGTCATGCTAAAACTAAGACCAACTATGACATAGTATTTCTCATATGTGCCAAGGTAGTAATGGTATTACCTACATCTTATTTTAGGGCAAAATGCTCAGTAAATTAAGTTGGCCCTTAGTGGTAACAACACTCTTTTCTAAATAATTTCACATGCCCAATTTTATAACTTTAAGAACTCTGATAAATATACATAGTTTTTAAAAATATTACTATGTTAGTTTAGTTTCTATAACAATTAGACCCTGAAATCTCAGTGGTCTCATGCAATAGAAGCATATCCATTACTCAAAACTCAGTCTATGGTGGGGTGGAAGGACTCGGCTTCACTGAATCATTCAGGTGGCCAAGCCAATCTAGGTCATCTACATAGGTAGGCACCAAGCTCACCTTGAGCACTGAAGGACATCCACTAAAACAAGGGAAGAGCGTGCAGAAAGTTAGGTGTTAGGTGCAGAAAGAAAGTGTCTATGGGTTAAGTTAGGAAATGGCATGAATCATTTCTGTCTACGTTGTACTAACTAGAACTCACGTGGTCACACTTAACTAAAAGAAAGGATGGAAGATATAATCTAGATGTCTGACTAGAAAAAAGGGAAATGAGTTTTGGTAAACTAAAAGCAGTTTCTGCCAGTTATCATCCTTAGACCTGGGCTAGTGGGGACCCTGCTCTGAGTCCCCATGCTTTAGGTGTTCTCATGTTTTAGAATGCCTTCCTGAGGATGTTCTGAGTTCCTCTCCTGTGCCTGGGACTTACCAGGGCCAGTAGTGTTCTCTGGGCAGAACATGCAGAGCCTAGATCTGGGCCCATGAGAGTCTTCATCTTTGGAAGCATCAACCTCCAAATTTCCTAAGTCCCACCCAGGTAATTGGGACCTGCCAGGTCTAGTAGAGCTTACCAAGTGGGATACCATGAGTCCACACCAGGAACTGTGTGGGCTGCAGTCTCTGTTTCTGCCTTTCAGGATATTCTTTGACCTTTTACCCAGCCTGTGGGGTTGACTAGATGCCACAGTGTCCTCCAGGACTTAGGCCACTATAGTCCTCTTGGGGCCGTGTGGCTGGATCCCAATTATAGGAGGGTGACTCCCTGAGTGGGTTGTACTCACTGGCTGATACTGTGTTTCTTTCATGGTATGGTATGAGAGATTGGGTCCCCAAGATGGTGCTGACACACTGATGTTGGATGACATTTTCCCAAGGTGGAATACAGAACAAACTTAGGGCTCTGGGTTACCTATAGTCCACTGTCAGCCCTTGGATATGAGCCCCAGGGGTAAGTCCCTGCATGCATCCCCACCGTCTCTGTTTTTTCACAGTACTGCCTCAGGTCTATAGCAACAGGGATGGCAGTAGTCAGTATTTACTCTTGGTACCATCCCTATCAGTACCCAGGGAGGTCACCCACACCAGCCAACAACTCTGTACCATGTTCTAGGCAATCTCTCAGGGTAGCTGCTCTAATTCCTCAGAGGGCGTAAGTGAATCTTTTTCCACAATGCCGAAGTGCCCTTCTTTTTTTGTCCCCTCCCACCTCTATCAATGCAGTGAGGTCATGCTCCCCTGGGTCAGGCTTAAGTCAGTCTAGAAGAGGGATTCCTTGCACAAATTCCTTACATGAATGGGACCATTCTTGCTTTGAACACTGAGCGCTCAACTTTCCTCCCCACTGGTGGCAGTATATGGAAGCCTTGTTCAATGTAGGGACAACATTGAAGAAGATCGCATTCTAGAAGTGTAGTGATTACAGCCTGGAGAGTTCAAGAAAAAATGTGGTTGGAAAGGTGCTGTTTTATGTTACCAGTCATAAAGTTAACATGACTAGAAAACGAATTCTCATTCACATTTTCCTTCATACGCTAGATATTTTTCTTTGTGGTTATCATGGAAGAAGCCTGGTAACAACCTTTGAGTAAGTCACTGGAAACCAGTAACCGTGGGTTGCGTGATGGAGGATGCAGCATAATGGGTAATGAACAATGTAACCAGCACTAAATAAATGGCATCGGGGAACTGCAGAAACAAGAAGATCCATATTGTTTCCACACAAATGGAATTCTAAAGCTATGACACTATGAATATTAATAGCATTACGACCTTCTTATCTCAATGGGAGGTATGTAATTAGTGAGCAATGACACATTTCATAATACGGAGCAAAAAAGATCCTTCTAGGATCTGGAAAGGAAGCAACAGTGTCTGGTCGTTACAAAGAATCTTCACAGGTAGATAGGACAATACACAAATGTGTATGTACATCTTTGATAAATCACTATATCTCCATGGGCATGTGAATTTTGTAATGTTTAATCAAATTGTATATAGGCAGGAGCCCTGCAAAAGAAATTTGTTTGGGCCTTGCATATTTGAGAAATAGCCCTAGTCTCTGTAACATTTACTAACCAGTACTCCAATAATCTGCCTTACATTTCTAAATCCGTTAACTGATTTGGTCTTCTGAGGAACTTTAAAGCTGAAGTGTCCTCTCTCTACCATCTTGAACACAACTTCTAGTCCTAGCCATCCCTACTCCAAAGCATATTTATGACAAGAACAGAGCCAAACTCAACTTTATCCTCAAATCATTAGCCTTACTCATGTGAGCATGCTTTTCTTTATGCTGAAACACTGGATCTCATTTTTCTATTTGGGCTCTCTTTTCCAGCTACTCTCTCCTACGTGATACACATTGTCTGGAAAATGCTTACGCACTGGTTTTCCCAAGATACTGGGAAATTTCAGATATTGTGTGGCTTACTTTTAAGAGTCCCTGCCCACACTTCTCTCGGGCAGCTGATCTCACAGTGGTAATGTTTTATCAGCATATGCCTGTGACCCACTCCCTTTGCTGACCAATGCCTACCATCTCTGAGCTGTAAGTTTCTTAAGAGAAGGACTAGGTTTGACTCACTTTTACATCCTTAGCCCTTGGAGCAATGCCTGGAACTTTAAAACTTACTATCTTTCTTGTTGTTCCCCATCCTTTCACTTGTAGCATTCTTCTCTTGGCTTATCATGTAACCCATGTCATACATTTCCATGTCTAATTTTATAAACAAGAACAAGCATATAAATAAGGAGAATTATATTGTTATCAGTTGATTTTACACACTTTTCATACATTTACATCTTGTTTTTCTCAATCACCATCACCCCATCGAAGCCCCTCCAAATAAACTGGCATTTCTCTAACTCATTCACAATGGGTATATGATATTTCTGGTATCGATTCATTATAATTGACTTGGCATTTCCCTGATTGATGGTATTTTGCTCTTGTCTTATTTCTTATTTTTTTCTTTGCAAGTAGGTACAAATGCATCTTTGTATAACTATTCTTATATGCTAAAATGTTTACTTTAATATAATTGCATATGCACCCAGCAATAGAATTGCTAAGACAAATGATGTATTTTAACAGATGCTGCTGAATTCCTCTTAGAAAATCCTGCAAAAATTCACATTTATATTAGCAGTACATGACAAGACAAATCCTTTACTCTAAATCCTGCCAGCAAAAAAAGGTATTATCATTCTCTTAAATGTCTGCCAGTCTGGTACTCACTGTTACTTTACATTTCATTTCCCTGATAATGACTGAATTTGAGTATTTTTCATGTGTTTATTATGCATTTGGATTTGTTCTTTCATGAATTGTAAATTCATACCCTTTACTCACTTTTTTTCCTATTGAGCTATTTCTTGCTTTTATCAACTTATAAGGGCTCTTTGTGCATTATTAGTAAAATCTTTGTCATCTGGCGGGGAAATATTTTTCATGTCTAATGTTTGTCATTTATTTTTTTAAGGTATATTTTTCCACCAGAAATATGTTTTTATGTAGTCAAATATGTCCATTTCCCTTTTATTGCTTCAGGTGTCTTGTTTTAGTTAAGTTTTCTCCCAAAGCTAGAGTATACTTTTAGTCTCCTAGATATACTTCTAAGATATTATTTTTTAAAATTTACTTTTTTATCATTCAAAAATGTATTTTTTATAAAGATGTTTCGTGCTTTAGAAATAAACTTTCTTTTTTTAGTAATGAAAGTGAATCATGCTTATTTGCAAAAACATAAAGAGGAACATAAATTTAACTGTATTTTACCACTCAATTATAGACATTATTTATATTTTTGGTGTACAAGAAATAAACATATAGCTACTCAAAATCGACATTTTCAAAATTGATATAACATATACAGCATGCTATCTTGGTTTTCATCATTTGCATTGTATTATGACCACTTACAGAAGAAAAAACAATTGTTGGAAAATTGAAAACATAAAAACATAAATACAGCAAAAAATTTCGATCACTCAAACCCAGCCTTCCAGTGATGAAAGCTGTTGTTGTTTGTCTATGAGGTTATTGTTGTCTCATGGAACATTTCATTCTGTTGTACTTGGATTGCTTTTTTCCTTTGTCTTTGCATTTCCAAAATTTGATAGTGTGTGCCTACCTAAAGGTCTTCTTTTGCTGTTATTGCCAAGCCTTTCTGATCCATCATCCTGTAATCTCAAAATTTAAGATAAATTTTAATTATATCCTTGATTATTGATTGTATTGTAATTATTATGGTTTCTTCCTCAGAATATATATTATAAATTCCATCCTTTTTGTTAATATAAATTTTCTTACACATATTTGCATAATTATTTTTAGTATTATATAAATTCTGTTATATTTCATTTATTTTTTCAATGCCTTTCTAACTACCTATTCCAATAAATATTCTATTTCTGCTATTGTGTTTATAATTTCTTATTGTAATTTTTATAATTTCATCTTACTCATTTCCCTTTTTATTTTATTCTACAGTTTTTCATCACATTCTATTTACTTTTTGTTTTACTTTAGTGTCTTTTTAGGAAGGGGTTGTGGGAAAGGATTCTTCATTGTCTTATATTTTATTAATGTTTCCATACACTGTTTTGTACCACTGTATCCAGACTGAAATATATATTATATTCAGTATCTTCTCTCCCTGTGACCATTACAAATGTTTTCATTTCAATGTGCATTTTATTGAAACATTTTTTATATACCTTCAAATGAGAGACCCATCCAGATCCAGAATTTTCCAGTTCCATGCCCATGTGACTGACTTGTATGGTAGTTGAACACCCTTTTCAGACATATAGCTGAGTGACAAACTGCATCTTGCCAATAGGCCAGCATCTAGCAGGTGTTCAGTTAGTGTTAGTCCACTGGACCAAGGAGAAAATCTCTCCAATGTTCACTATCCGTCTTTCAAGAATGCCAAAAAGATAGAGTATTATAACAAAACCAAACCACTATTTCCAGTGTGTTCTGTGTGCTTTCTTTCTCCAACCTGTAGGAAAGTTTATTTTGCTAGCATGTAATACAGTCTATGTACTCTACTTTTACTATAGTTCCCTTCTGGAAGATTAGATGTTCTATCGGGCTAAGAAACGTGCTTAAGGCACAATGATGAATGATGTGGAAAAGGCAGAAAGAGTCTGTTGGCTACTTCACAAGAGCTGTATACTGTGAAATAGACATTCAGGTAGCTTTCCAATTTTCTGGTCAGTAAAGTCCTTGTAATTCTGAGGTAGGGATCAGGAAGCAAAAACAGTGAAGTACTTAAACTTCCTTTCAATTGTTGAGGTTGCTGTTTCTGACAGACGAGTACAAGGGACTCTTCAGCTATAGTTTGCCATTCCTAGGAGTTCAGAGAGTCCCCTTCAGGCTCCTCACATCAGAAGCCATTTTAATCCAGATTCCTATAATTTAGAATTAATCAAAATTTTCTTATTCTTCCTTTTTTTTTTTTTATTTTTTTGCTAGAGAAGACTAAAGCAGATGAAAAGTGAATTTGCTGCATTGGAAGCCACTTCTACTCAAGCAGCTTTTATGTGCATTGCCTAGCTGGAGTTTCCGAGCCATTATCTGGCTAACACTCAAGCATCCACTGAGATATTCACCGAACGCCTTTGGGATACCAAGCCATTGTACCTACATATCGGAGGTGAACAAAAAATTACATGGTACCTTCTTTCGTGGAATTGACAATAAATTGAGAATGACAATCATTAAATAAAATGAGCACACAAGTATACGCACATACCACACATACATGCACATGCACAGAAGAACTAGCCTCGACCAAAATGATTATCTTCTGATTTTGGCAAAATAGATAATGAAGAGAATGGCTTAGTATGACTGTCTGGGTTACTTTCCAATTCCCTGTTGAACATTTTCCTGGTGTCCAAGAAAGCCATATTTCTTGTTTTGCCTTTTTTTCCCCTTCCAGATTCTCCTGGTGAAGAATGGCAGACTGCCTCTATGGCAATTGTTTATCTATTCCACCAATATTCCTTTCTATCTTAGGCACAACCTGCCTAATATACCCTCACCTATGCTCTCCCTGCAAGCAGGTCTCTATTAACTTTCCCTTTCCAAAGATCTTACTACCTAATAGGTAACCATTCTTTCACATGTGGTGGGTTTGTCATGTAATTATTTCTTTTATTTTTCTTGTAATACAGGTTTAAAATCACTATTTGATATATATATTTTTATCATTTTTTTATTAATCTTTCTTAAATGTATGTATAGTTCACATTTATTTCAATGTTTAATATGAGAATTGTATTGGTCTTTTATTTTTATTTTTTTTATTATTTTTTGAAGTATACTTTACATATCATGCCTTTACTCCACTTTAAGTGTACAATTAAGTGATTTTCAGTGAATTTACCGAGGTGTACAGTTAATCACATAAATGGTGGGAGTGTTCACTAGGGATTTGGGGGGTGGGGGGTAAAACCACGTCTGA